>PISX010031283.1:0-17603 GCA_004024625.1 Mellivora capensis
CTGTGTTACTTTAGGCTCTCTCTTTGTTTAGAGGCCCCCTTTCAGTATTTCCCGTAGGGCTGGTTTGGTGTTTGCAAATTCTTTTAATTTTTGTTTGTCCTGGAAGCTTTTTATCTCTCTTCCTATTTTCAATGAGAGCCTAACTGGGTATAGTATTCCTGGGTGCATAATATTCTCATTTAGTGCTCTGAATCTATCACACCATTTCTTTCTGGTCGGCCAGGTCTCTGTGGATAACTCTGTTGCCAATTTAATATTTCTACCATTGTATGTTACAGACTTCTTGTCCCGAGGTGCTTTCAATATTTTCTCTTGTCACTAAGACTAGTAAGTTTTACATTAGATGATGGGGTGTTGACCTATTTTTATTGATTTTGACAGCGATTCTCTGTGCTTCCTGGATTTTGATGCTTGTTCCCTTTGTGTGGCTTGCCTTTTTATATTCTTAATATTGTGTTCTGAAGAGTAGATTTTAATTTTGAGGAAGTCTAATTTGTCATTTAAAACTTTTTCGTTATGGTAGAGCTAATGTTCTATCTTTAGTATCGTCTGATTCATTTTCTGTCAGTTTTTAGTTGTATTTTGCAGGAAATTTGTCTGTTTTATTTACTTTTATTCTTATTATTGTTCAAACTATTAATTGTTTTTTAGTGTCTTTAAGATATTTAGCAGTAATTCCTCCTTCATTTCAGATTTTAGGAATTTGTGACCTTTTTCTTGATCAAATCTATGTAAAAGTTTCTTGCTTTGTTGGTCTTTTAAAAAAAGTTAACTTTTGATTTTAAACATTTTATCCATTATTTATTTTTTTCAAAAGATTTTATTTATTTATTTGACAGAGATCACAAATAGGCAGAGAGGGAGGCAGAGAGAGGTAAGGGATAGCAGGCTCCCCTCTCAGCAGAGAGCCCGATGCACAGCTTGATCTCAGGACCCTGGGATCATGACCCAAGCCGAAGGCCGAAGCTTTAACCCACTGAGCCACTCAGGTGCCCCTGTCCATTATTTCAAAATTCTCTCTTTTTGAATTCAAATGAAATTAGCCAAGATGTAGTACATCTTCGTTATTTTTTTTTCATTTTATTTTATTTCTTTTCATGTTCCAAAATTAGTTGTTTATGCACCACACCCAGTGCTCAATTCAGTGCATGCCCTCTATAATACCCACCACCAGGTTCACCCAACCCTCCACCCTCATCCCCTCTGAAACCCTCAGTTTGTTTCTCAGAGTCCACAGTCTCTCATGGTTTGTCTCACCCTCCAATTTCCCCCATCTTACTTCTCCTCTCCATCTCCCAATGTCCTCCCTGTTATTCCTTATGCTCCACAAGTCAGTGAAACCGTAATATGCCCTTCAATGGACGAATGGATAAAGGAGATCTGCTCCATATATACAATGGGGTATTTTGCCTCCATCAGAAAGGGTGAATACTCAAATTTTATATCAACATGGATGGGACTGGAAGAGATTATGCTGAGTGAAAGAAGTCAAGCAGAGAGAGTCAAGTAACATCCTTGGTTTTTGATATAATGTTCAATAATTCATTTGTTCAGTATAATAAAGCTCTCTGCTTTTTTATTATCCTAGTCACTTTATTTATGCTGGGCTTATTTACTTTTATTTTTAAAAGATTTTCATTGGAGGTACAATTATAGGTTTACATTTATTTATTTATTTATTTATTTTCTAGGTTTACATTTAAATATGTCAGCCCATTGTCTTCTGACTTTACAATATTTCTGATGAAAGGTATTCTTTTGTTTCTTATACTACAGTTACTTAAAAAGTTTTTTTTAATTTCATTTCTTTTCAGTGTAACAGAATTCATAGTTTTACAACATACCCAGTGCTCCATGCAATGTGTACCCTCCATAATACCCACCGCTTTTTATTTTTATTTATTTTTTTTAAAAGATTTTTATTCATTTATTTGACAGACAGAGATCACCAGTAGGCAGAGAGGCAGGCAGAGAGAGGAGAAAGCAGGCTCCCTGCTGAGCAGAGAGCCCGACATGGGGCTCGATCCCAGGACCCCGGGATCATGACCCGAGCCGAAGGCAGAGGCTTAACCCACTGAGCCACCCAGGCGCCCCTATTTTGTTTTTATTTCTGGATGTTTTTATGGTTTTCTATTTATCATTGTTTTTTGGCAGTTTTCTTATGATATATTTTGGTATTGTTTTATGTCTGTGTTTTATCCAAATTTATATCATGGTGCTGACTATATCTGTGAGTTTATGTTTTTCATCTAATTAAGAAATTAAAAACGGGAACCCTCTTACACTGTTGGTGGAAATGCAGTCTGGTGCAGCCACTCTGCAAAACAGTATGGAGGTTTCTCAAAAAGTTAAAAATATTACTACTCTGTGACCTAGAAATTGCACTACTAGGTATTTACCCAAATAATTAAAAAATACTAATTCAAAAGGGCACATGCACCCCATTGTTTATGGTACTATTATCAACAATAGCCAAATTATTGAAACAGCCCAGATGTCCATTGGCTGATCAATGGATAAAGATGATGTGGTATATACATACAATGGACTATTATGCAGCCATCGAAAAGAATGAAATCTTGCCATTTGTAATGATATGGATGGAGCTAGAGAGTACTGTGCTAAGCAAAATAAGTCAAAGAGAAGTACCATATGATTTCACTCATGTGTAGAATTTAAGAAACAAAACAGATGAAAATGGAAAAGAAGAGAGTCAAACCAGAAAACAAACTCTTAACCATAGAGAACAAACTGAGGGTTGCTAGAGGGGAGATGGCTTAAATGTGTGATGAGTATTAAGGTGCACTTAAAAATTTTTTTTTATTATGTTGTTAGCATACAATACATCATTAGTTTTTGATGTAGTGTTTCATGATACATTGTTTGCATATAACACAGTGTTCCATGCAATCTGTGCCTTCCTTAATATCCGTCACCTGGCTCACCCATTCGCCACCCTCCCCCCTCCCATAAACCTCATTTTGATTCCCGGAGTCCATAGTTTGTCATGGTTTGTCTCCCCGTCTGATTTTTCCCCTTCATTTTTCCCTTCCTTCTCCTAATGTCCTCCATGCTATTACTTATGTTCCACAAATAAGTGAAACCATATCATAATTGTCTTTCTCTGTTTGACTTATTTTCCTTAGCATAATCCCCTCCAGTTGCATCCATGTTGATACAAATGTTGGATATTCATCCTTTCTGATGGCTGAGTATTATTCCATTTTATAAATGGACTACATCTTCTTTATCCATTCGTCTGTTGAAGGCCGTCTTGGCTCCTTCCACGGTTTGGCTATTGTGGATATTAAGGAGGCTGCACTTACACAGCCTTATCATGCAAGCGAGGAACCACTGAATTCTACACCTGAAACAAATGTTACACTGTATGTTAACTACCTGAATTTAAATAAAAACTTGAAAAGAAATAATTTAGAAATTAAAAAAATAATTTAGACATTTTTTCCTGTGATTTCCTCAAATACTTCTTTGCTACTTTGTTCATTTATTTGGATAGTTTTAATACTAGGTCTTCACGTGTGCTACTCTTTCTTCTACAGTATTTAATCTGTCATTAAACACCTTGAATGAACATTTTCATTTAGATGTGTTTTTTAGTTCTTTTATTTCCATTTTCCATTTTATATAGTTATTGAATTTTCATTATGTTCATGTTTTCTTTTAAAATTTAAAAAAATATTATTTATTTATTTGACAGAGAGAGACAGCGAGAGAGGGAACACAAGCAGGGGGAGTGGGAGAGGGAGAAGCAGGCTTCCTACTGAGCAGGGAGCCTGATGTGGGGCTTGATCCCAGGACCCTGAGATCATGACCAGAGTCAAAGGTAGAGGCTTAATGACTGAGCCACCCAGTTGCCCTTTTTTAAATTTTTGAGCAGATTTAATAGCTGTTTTAAATGTCTTTTCTGCCAGTTCCCATTGTGTATCATTTTTGGTCTGTTTTTATTGACAGCTTTTTCTCCTGCTTTTGGCTTATATTTTCTCACACCTGGTAGTTTTGTTTTGTTTTCTAGAATTTTGAAGTTATGATGAATTTCTTGACCTGAATTTTGTCATCTTCTTTAAAGGAAGCTTAGTTCTTCTCCTCCTTCTCTTCCACCACCTCCTCCTCCTCTTTCTTCTTCTCCTCCTTCTCCTTCTTCTTTCTTCTTAGGCCCTGCACTCATTGTGGGGCTTGAACTTGTGACCCTGAGATCAGGAATTGCATGCTTTACTGACTGAACCAGCCAGGTGTCCCTAAAAGTTTAATTCATTTTTGCAGGCAATTAATTTACTTGTAATTCAGCTTAATACTTAAGGTTTGTTAGAGTATGCCTAGAGTAGCCTTTACTCTGGGATTCTTTGACCTTACCCTTAACATGCAATCTCACTGAGTCTTTATTGAAAGACTCATGTGTGCACTGAGTTTTTTCCCCTCTGCTGGATTAGAACTTGAATGTGTACCAATCTTATGTTTGCCCCAGGAATTGTTTAACTTATAGCTGCCTATTAGTTGCTCTTTCCCTGTCCTTGTGGAGTCTTACTCTATGCAATTACAGCTTAATTTTCAGGCAGAAACTCAAGGAAATCTCTGTGAGGAATCCTTTAATTCTTGGTCTTCATGATTCTCTTCTGTTCTGTCGCACAATATCCAGCCCTCCCACTCTTCTTTTCGCTAATGTATGACAGTGCTTTGCTCTGTGCTGTCTCTTTCTGATCTATAAAGGCCTTAGACAAAAAGTGTTGGGAAATTATATGATTCACTTTTTTTGTTTCCCTTCTCTTAGTGATCACACATTCCTATCCTGTTGTTCAGTGTCTGAAAACAGTTGCTTCACATATTTTGTTCAGTTTTTTAGTTGTTTTTGACAGATGGCAGATCCTGGTTTTCTTTGTTATATTCATATTTTTGAGATAATTAAGAAGTTATATGCAATTACAATAAATAGATACTTAAGTTCTCCATTGATAACATCTTGTAAAACTGTAGTACAGTATCAAAGCCAAGATAAAGACATTAGTATAATGAGGAGGCAGAATGTTTCCACCACCACCCCTCTCTCATGTTGCCCTTTTATAGCTGTATCCGTGTCCCTCTACCTTTACTTCCTGGTAACCTCTGGTAACCAGTAATCTGTTCTCTGTTTTTTATAATTTTGTCACTTAAAAATGCATGTAGGTGGAACCGTACAGTATGTAGCATTTGGAATTGGAAATTTTCACTCAGCATAACACTGTAGAGATTTGTCAATGTTTTTGCATGCATTAATAGTTCGTTTCTTTTTATTTTTGAGTTGTATTTCATGGTATGGATGTACCACCATTTGTTTAACCGTTAACATTTTGAAGGTTATCTTTCCAGTTTTTCACTATTAAAAGAGAGCTTTTATAAACATACATGTATAGGTTTTTATAGTTTTGTGAACAAATGTTTATATTTTTCTGGGGTAAATTCCCAGGCATGCACTTGGTTGGCTTATATGGTAGTTGTAGATTTAGTTTTTTAAAAAACTGCCAAACCATTTTCTGGACAGGTGGTGTCATTTTACATTTCCACCTGCAGTGTATGAGAGATCTAGGTTCTTTGCTTTCTTGCCAGCATTTGATTTTGTCACTATTTTCTATCTTAGTCATTCTGATGAGTGTAGTGGTATCTCACTGCAGTTTTTTAAATTGTAGTTTTAATTTGCATTTCCCTAATGGCTAATGATGTTGAACCACCTGTCTCTTCACTTGTTGATTTGCCATCTATATATGCTCTTCACTCCTTTTACCCATTTTCTAAATGGACTTTCTGTTTTTAACTTTTGTGTTTTGGAGTTCTTTATATATTCTAGATACTAGTTTTATATCAGATGTGTAGTTTGAAAATTTTTCTCTCCATCTGTAGCTTTTCCTTTTATTTTCTTTAATCTTTCATAGAGAAAGTTGTAAATTTTGGTGAAATGTGATTTATCAGTGTTTTCTTTCATGGATTGTGCATTTGGTGTAAGTTTTAAGTTCTTTGCCTACTCCTAAGTCTCCTGTGTAGAAGATTTCCTTTTACATTTTTTCTAAAGTTACACAGTTTTACATGATCTTTCTGAAGTTAATTTTTAGAGCAGGTTTGATAGGTTGACTTATCCTATCTTTGATTTTGCTATCAGGATTACTGTTTTGCTTTTAGATGTTCAGTTTTCATTTGTGAAAATGTTATTTTTTCTGTTAAATTACTATTCTAAAATATTTAGGTATGTTTGTGGGGTCTAATTCTGGTTTCTCTGTTCTCTTCCATTGATCTATTTTTCTATCTGTCAGTACTGCTCAGTCTTGATTTCTGTAGCTGTATAACAAGTCTTAAAATCAGATAAATTTTTTTCTCACACTTTATTCTTTTTTAAAAAGACTTATCTCTTTCTTTTAGAGAGAGAGAACACACAGCCAGAGGGGCAGTGAGATGGAGAGAGAATCTCAAGCAGACTCCATGCTGAGCTCTGAGCCTGACATGGGGGTTGATCCCACCCTGAGATCACAACCTGAGCTGAAACTGAGAGTCAGACACCTAACCAATTGTGCCACAAGGCGGTCCCTCATACTTTATTCTCTTTAAAAATTCTTTCATGTATTCTAGTTTCTGTCTTTTCTATATAAATTTTAGGATAATCTTGAGTATATGTAAAAGATATTGCTAGGATTTTATAGGCATCATATTAACAAATGTGTATCAGTTTGGTGAAAACTGACATGCTGTCTTTAGGTTTCTATGCACATAGCATATCTTTTTGATTTATCAGTATTTTTGACTTTTCCATATACAAGTTATGTATCTGTTTTGTTAGATTCATACCAAGTATATCCTATGTTTGAGAGATTATAAATGGTGTATTTTTATTTTCAGTGTGCACAGATTCATTGCTAGTATGTAGAGATAGAGTTGATTTGTGTACATTAATTTGTATCCTGTGACCTTATTGAACTATCTTATTAGTTGAAGGTTTTTCTTTGTTTGTTTGTTTGTTTTTTCTTAAGCTTCCTTTGGGATTTTCTACATTGACAATCATGTCATTTATAAATAGGTCATTTTTATTTCTTCATTTGTGAACTGAATGCCTTTTGTTTCCTTTTAAAAATTATTACCTTGGGGGCGCCTCACTGGGTTAAAGCTGCTGCCTTGGCTCGGGTCATGATCCCGGGGTCCTGGGATCGAGCCCCGCGTCGGGCTCTCTGCTCTGCGGAGAGCCTGCTTCCTCCTCTCTCTCCCTGCCTGCCTCTCTTTCCTACTTGTGATCTCTGTCTGTCAAATAAATAAATAAAATCTTTAAAAAAATTAATACCTTATTGTGCTGGCTAGAACTTTAGTTTTATTTGCATATGAATATGAATTGCATATGAATATGCAAATTCATATTTGGTGAATATGAATGGTGAAAGTAGACTTCTTTGCTTTACTCCTGATCTTAGGGGAAAATGTTCATTGTTTCACCATTAAGTATAATGCTTCTTTGTGGTGCTTTTCATCAAATTAGGAAGTTTTCTTCTGTTCCTAATTTTGATTTTGCTTATTTTTTTCCAACTTTATTGAGGTATAGTTAACAAATAAGTTTTATATTTCTAACGTGCTTGATGTGATGATTTGATATATGTATACTTTGTGAAATTATTACCACAGCTAGGTTAATTAACACATCTATTACCTCACAGAGTTTTTTTCTGGCAAAAATGCATAAGATCTATTCTCTTAACAAATTTCTAGTACACAAAACAGTTTTGTTAATAATAGTGAATATGCAATACATTAGAATCTCAGAGCTTATTCATTAGCTTGTATAAGTTTCTTATTTAGCTTATCGCTGAAAGGTTGTACCCTTTGACCAGCATGTTTATAATTCCCCCACCCCTCAGCCCCTGGTAGCAATCATTCTACTCTCATATGTGTTTGATGTTTATTTACTTATTTATATATAGATTCCATACACAAGTGAAATCATACAGAATTGTCTTTCTTTTTTTTAGAACATAGATATTTCTTTTTTATTTTCATAATTTTAAAATTTTATTTATTTATTTATTTTGTCTATGTCTGGCTAATTTCACTTAGCATAATGTTCTTCCATTTTACTATGTTGCAAATGGCAGGATTTCCTTCTTTCCATTGGCTGACCAATATTCTGTTGCGTATGTGTATATCACATCATCTTTATCTCTTCATACATTGATATTGTAATGAATGTGGGACTGCAGCTATCTCTTTGAGACAATATTGAGTTTATAGTTAAGGTTATATCTTGCGCGCGCGCGTGTGTGTATGATCAGAGTAGTATTCCTTGATCACATGGTAGTTCTATTTTTAATCTTTTGAGGAACCTAAATACCGTCTTACATAATGGCTTTACCAGTTTATATGCCACCCCTCATGTATAGAGTTTGCTTTCTCTTTATCTTCACCAAGACTTGTTATCTTTTGTTTCTTGATAATAGCCATTCTAACAAATGTGAGGTGATGTCATTGTTTTGGTTTGTATTCCCCTGATGATTAGTGACGTTGAACATCTTTTCATCTATTTTTTGGCCATTTGTATGTCTATGGAGACTGTCTATTCAGTTTCTTTGCCCATTTTTAAGTCGGGTTTTTTGTTTCTGAGTTGTAGGGGTTATAGGAGATAATCAGATGTACACTTTGCAGATATTTTTCTTTCATTCTATATGTTGCCTTTTCATTTTGTTGAGTTTCCTATGTTGTACAGAGGCTTTTTAGTTTCGTGTTATCCTAATTACCTATTTTAGGTTTTTTTGTTGTCTATGACTTTGGTGTCATATCCAAAATATCATTGTAAAGACCAATGTTGGGTAGCATTTTCTTTGTGTTTCCTTCTAGGATTTTTATGGTTTTGGGTCGTACATTTAAATTTTTAATCTGTTTTCAGTTGATTTTTTAGTATGATATAAGGGTAAATATTTATTCTTTTCCATGTGTATATCCAGTTATCTCGATACCATTTATTGAAGAAACTACCATTTCTCCATTGTCTATGTTTGGCACCTTTGTCATAAATTAATTGGTGATATATGTATGGGCTTATTTCTGGGGTTTCTATTCTGTTCCATAGATTTGTATGTCCGTTTTTATGCCAGTGCCTTACTATTTTGATTACCGTAGTTTTGTAATATAGTTTGAAGTCAGGGAGTGTGATGTGTCCAGCTTTGCTCTCCTTTCTTAAGATTGCTTTAGCTCGGAGCGCCTGGGTGGCTCAGTCATTAAGCATCTGCCTTTGGCTCAGGTCATGATCCCAGGGTCCTGGGATGGAGCCCCTCATTGGGTTTCCTGCTTGGTGGGAAGCTTGCTTCTCCCTGTCCCACTCTCCCTGCTTATATTCCCTCTCTCATTCCCCCTGCTTGTATTCCTTCTCTTGCTGTGTCTCTCTCTGTCAAATAAATAAATAAAATCTTAAGAAAAAAACATAAAAAAAAAAAGATTGCTTTAGCTCTTCGGGGTCTTTTGTGCTTCCGGATGAATTTTAGGATCGTTTCCTTTATTTTTGTGAAAAGTGCCATGGGATTTTTGGTAGGTGCTGGGTTGAATCTGTAGAAGGTTTTTTATAGTATGGACATTTTAATGATAGTTATTCTTCTAATCCATGAACATGGGATATTTTCCCATTTATTTGTGTCTTATTTCTTTTGTCTATGTCTTATAGTTTTTGGTATACAGATCTTTCACCTACTTGGTTAATTAATCCTAAATATTTTACTCTTTTTGATGCTATTGTAAAAAGATTGTTTTGTTAATTTCTATATCTAATAGTTCATTGTTAGTTTAAGAAATGTTCCTCCCTAAGACTTCATCAACCCCTAAAAAGCTCCTCGAACCCTAACTCATACCCCTCTCTGGACTATGAGCCCATTAAAGTAATCAAAACCCTATAATGTTCCTTTCTCACTGTTTCTCAATAAAAGATCTTTATCCCTGAAAAAAAGAAATGCCTTTTTTTTTGTATATTGATTTTGTATATTGCAACTTTAAAAGGCTTATGAGTTCTGAAAATTATTTTGTGGAAGCTTTATGGTTTTCTTTCTTTTTTTAGAGATTCTATTTATTTATTAGAGAGAGAGCATGCACATGAGAGAGTGAGTGAGAGACAGAGAGAGAGCAGGAGCAGGGGAGAGGAGAAGCAGACTCCCTGCCAAGCAGAAAGCCTGATGTGGGGCTCAATCCCAGGACCCTGGGATCATGACCTGAGCTGAAGTCAGATGCTTAACTGATTGAGCCACCCAGGCACCCCTATGGTTTTCTGTATATAAGATCATGTATGCAAAAACAGACAATTTTAACTTCTTCCTTTCCAATTTAGATGTCTATTTCTTTTCTTGCCTAGTTGCTCTGGCTAGGACTTCTTTTTGAATAGAAGGGGTGAGAGTTGGCATCCTTGTCTTCTTACTGATCTTAGAGGTATAGCTTTCATTGAGTATGATGTTTTCTGTGAGTTTGTCATATATGGCCTTTATTATGTTGAAGTATGATCTATCTATACCTGATTTGTTCAGAGTTTCTATTATAGGCAGCTGAATTTTGTCAAATGTTTTTCTACATTTATTGAGATTATCATATGATTTTATTCTTCATTCTGTTAATGTATGTATCATACTGATTTTCATATGTTGAACTATCCTTGCATTTGTTGGATAAATCCCACCTGATAATGATGTGTGATTCTTTTTATGTTCTACTGAATTTGGTTTGCTAGTATTTTGTTGAGAGTTTTTTTGCATCTGTGTTCAACAGGATATTGGCCTTTTTTCCACCTCTTCTTTTCCCTTTCCTTTCCTTTCCTTTTTTGTAGTCTCCTTGTCTGGCTTTGGAATCAAGGTAATGCTGACTTTGTAAAATGAGTTTGGAAATGTTCCTTCTTCTTCAATTTTTTGGAAGACCCTAAGAAGGATTGGTAATGATTTTTTTATGTCATTGGTAAAATTCATCAGTGAAACCATCTGTTTGTTGAGAGGTTTTAAATTTCTGATTAAATTTTCTTAGTCATAATTAGTTTGTTCAGATTTTCTACTTATGATTCTGTCTTGTCAGGTATATGTTTCTAGGAATTTTTCCATTTCTTTTAGGTTAACCAATTTATTGGTATATAATTCTTCATGGTAGACTCTTATGATCTTTTGTATTTTTATGGTATCGGTTGTAGTGCCTCCTCTTTAATTTTTTATTTGATTTATTTGATTCTTTCTCTTATTTTCTTTATTAGTCTGGCTAAATGTTTTTCTTTTCTTTTTTTTTTGGAGCAAATAATCCTCAAATTTTATTTATTTATTTTTATTTCTTGTCAGCATAACAGTATTCATTGTTTTTGCACCACACCCAGTGCTCTATGCAATACGTGCCCTCCCTAATACCCACCACCTGGCTCCCCTAACCTCCCATCCCCTGCCCCTTCAAAACTCCTCAGGTTGTTTTTCAGAGTCCAAAGTTTCTCATGGTTTACCTCCCCTTCCAATTTCCCTCAACTCCCTTCTCCTCCTCTCCATCACATGGAGGACATGGCTAAATGTTTTTCAATTTTGGTTATCTTTTCAAATAGCTAGGTCTTAATTTTGTTGATCTTTTCTATTACTTTCTAGTGTCTATTTCATTTATTTCTCTCTAATCTTCATATATTCTTCCTTTTGCTAATTTTGGGCTTACTTCATTATGTTTATAGTTCCTTCAGGTATAATGTTAGGTTGTTCTTAAGACTGTTTTTTTTTTTTTTCTTATTACAGGCACTTATCACCATTAAACTTCCATCTTAGAGCTGTTTTTTTCTGCATCCTATAAGTTTTGGTATGTTGTGTTTCCATTTCCATTTGTTTTAAGTTATTTTTTTAACTTCTCTTTTGATTTCTTCTTTGGCCAATTGGTTGTTCAGGACTGTGTTGTTTAATTTCCACATATTTGTGAATTTTATAGCTTTCCTCCTGTTACTGATTTCTAGCTTCATATCATTGTGGTTAGAAAAGATAATTGGTATGATTTCTGTCTTCTTGAGTTGTTTTGTGGTCTAACATTTTATCTACTCTGAAAGTAATCTGCGTGTGTTTGAAAAGAATGTGTATTATGTGGTTATTGGATGGAATATTCTCTATATGTCTGTTAGCTCCATTTGGTCTGAAGTATAATTTAAGCCTAATAATTTCTTACTAATTTTCTGGATCTATCCATTGTTAAAAAGTGGTATTGAAATCTCTTGCTTTTTTCTTCCTTTTTTTTTTTATTGTCTATTTTGCCCTTCAGATGTGTTATTATTATTTGTTTAATATATTCAGATGCTCTGTTTTTTGGGGTATGTATATATTTACAGTTGTTTTATCCTCATGATTAACTAACCCCTTTGTCATTATATAATCACCTTCTTTGACTCTTGTTTGTGACTTGAAATCTAATTTGCATGATAGAAGTGTAGCTAACTCTGCTCTCTTTTGCTTTACATTTGCAGGAAATATGTATATTTTTTCCTTCCTTTGAGCCGAAGTTTATCATTAAAGGTGAAGCAAGTTTCTTGTAGACAACATGCAGCTGGGTTGTATTTTTTAGTTCATTCAGCAACTATATGCCTTTTTATTGGAGAATTTAACCTATTTACATTTCATTATTAGTAGGTGAGGACTTACTAATATTATCTTGTTATTTGTTGTCTGGCTCTTTTTTAGTTCCTTTGCCTTTTCCTTTTTCTCTTATTGTGTTCATTTGTGAACTGATGATTTTCCAAAATGGTATGGCTTGATTTCCTTCTTTTCACCTTTTTAATATCTGTTATTACAGGTTTTTGTTTGTGGTTGCTGCAAGGCTTACATAAAACACATTTTAACAGTCTGTTTAGGGGGGCCTGGGTGGCTCAGTGGGTTAAGCCTCTGCCTTCAGCTCAGGTCATGATCTCAGGGTCCTGGGATTGAGGCCCGCATCAGGTTCTCTGCTCAGCAGGGAGCCTCCTTCCCCCTTTCTCTGCCTGCTGCTCTGCTTACTTGTGATCTTTCTCTCTCTCAAATAAATAAATAAAGTCTAAAAAAAAAAAACCCACCAGTCTGTTTAATGCTGATAATATTGGACTTCAATCTCATATAAAAATTATACCCTTTTGCTCTTACCCACAATTTATATTTTTGATGTTGCAGTTTACATCTTTTTATTGTATATTCTCTTTTTTATATTGTATTATTGTATATTCTTTAAGAAATTACTGTAGCTGTAGTTATTTTTAATACTTTTGTTCTTCACTGTTTACTAGAGTTAATTGATTAATATGCTGCCATATTACAGTAGTAAAGAAATCAGAATTTAAGTATAAATTTACCTTTATAAGTGTGTTTTGTATTTTTATTATATGTTTTTTATGTTACTAATTAGTGTCCTTTCATTTTAGCATGAAGAACTTCTTTCAGCATTTCTTATAAGGCACATTTAGTTGTGATGAACTTTCTCAGCTTTTGTTTGTCTTGGAAACTCTTTATCTCTTTATTTTTGAAGGACGTCTTTGCCGGGTGAAGTATTCTTAGTTGGCAATTTTTTTCTTTCAGTACTTTGAATGTATCATCCCACTCTCTCCTGGCCTGCAAGGTTTCTGCTGAATTCTGCTGATAGCCTTATGAGGGTTACCTTGTAAGTTACAACCTTTTTTTTTTTTATCTTGTGGCTTTTGAAATTCTCTTTGTCTTCAATTTTAGTCAGTTTTATTATAATTTGTCTTTAAATTTATCTTTTTCAGTTGAATGTTTTTAGGGACCTAGCTTCATGAACTTGGATATTCAAATCTCTTTCCAGATTTGGGCACTTCTCAGCCATTATTTTTTTAAAATCAGATTCTGTCCCTTTTTTTTCTCCTTCCTCCTTCTGGAACTGTAGTAATACGTAGATTGTTTTCCTTGATGGTATCCCATAATTCACATAGAATTTCTTTACCCTTTTTCATTCTTTTTTCTTTGTTCTCTTCTGCCAGATAATTTCAGGGTTCCTATCATTAATTTCACTGATTCTTTCTTCTGCTGATCAAGTCTGCTTTTGGTACTCTATTTTACATTTTTCATTTAATTCATTGTAATCTTCAGCTCTAGAATTTGTTTTCTTTTTATGATTTGTATGTAATTATTAAGCTTCTCATTTTGTTTGTGTATTGTTTTCCTGATTTTGTTTAATGGTCTTTCTGTGTTTTCTTATAACTCCTTGAGCTTTTTAAAAACAAATATTTTGAATTATTTATTGGGCAAATCACAGGTCTGTTTCTTTGGGCTTGGTTACTAGAAAAAAATTGTATTTCTTTGGTGGTATCAGTTCCTTTATTTTTCATGTTCTTGAAATTTTGCATTTCTTTTTTGCATTTGAAGAAGGAATCACTTCCTCCATTTTTACTTATGTCTTTAGTAGAGGAATAACTTATGTCAGCCCTGTTGGGATTTTCTCTTAGACCTTTCCTTTGGATGCACCTGCTCCACACTTCTCGTTCCTTTTTGGAGTGGAATCCTTAAGACTGTATGGTTTCTCTCAATCCCCCCAAAATCAGTCCAATTTCTAACAGTCTCTTGTTTGCTTTACTTAAGGCAGTGCTGAATGCTCAAGTTTCTGTGCTTTTTCCCAGTCCCACAGGTGGCTTTCTGCATGTACTCAGTAACTATCTGCAAAGGGTTATATTTGTTGTTGCACAAGGAGCTGGCCATGGAGTTGGGGAGTAACTAGGGGAGGTGTGCAGTGTGTTGGGTGTGCCTGCAGGCCAGTTGGGAAGAATTTCAGGCAAGATGTCCATTAGCTCATGGACAGGCTTCCTGATGGAGTCTGTAAAGTGATTGGTAGGATCCTTTGATGTCTTTTGAGAGTCCTGGCTGCTCTCCTTCTAGCCCCTCCTCACCCTCCGGTTGTGTAGTACACCTCAGTATTCTGGATGGGGCGAGAAAGAAGTGGGCCTCTTCAGCAGCATACCACAAAGCTGGGGAAAGCCTGGTGCTCACTCAGATGCTCTCACTTTCCGCCATAGGAGAAATCACAGGTCAAGAAGTTATTTCTGACTAGCTGGGCTGCCTTGTGGGAGGGATAATGCAGGTAAAGTAAAATTGTTCTTACCCTCTTGAGTGCATCCAGTCTCAGACTTTTTTTTTTTTCCCAACACTGTGCTGGAACTTTTCCACTGGACTTCTGAACTTCAACAAGGTCATTCTTTTCTGTGACTGATTGTTAAAATCAGTTTTCTTCTCATTTAATGCCAACTTTTGTAGCAACATGGACGGGACTGGAAGAGATTATGCTGAGTGAAATAAGTCAAGCAGAGAGAGTCAATTATCATATGGTTTCACTTATTTATGGAGCATAACAAATAACATGGAGGACATGGGGAGATGGAGAGGAGAAGGGAGTTGAGGGAAATTGGAAGGGGAGGTGAACCATGAGAGACTATGGACTCTGAAAAACAACCTGAGGGGTTTTGAAGGAGCGGGGGGGTGGGAGGTTAGGGGAGACAGGTGGTGGGTATTAAGGAGGGCACGTATTGCATGGAGCACTGGGTATGGTGCAAAAACAATGAATACTGTTACGCTGACAAGAAATTTTTAAAAAATCAGTTTTCTTTGGTGGGGAAAATGGTACAAAACTCCTACTCTTCCATCTTGCTTGTGTTACTCCTCTATGATTTTGTTGCTTTTTTTCTGAGTCCCATTTCAGTCATGAATTGCTGTTGAAGTTTGTCATATGCATTAATACAGTATGTGATTTTTCTTCATCAGCTTTAATATGGTAGATTACATTGATGTGATTTTGAATTTGAAAATGTCTTTCATCCCTAAAATAAACCTCATGGTACATAAGTCTTCTTATTGCTGAATTCTACTTGATAACATTTTGCTAAGGATTTTTATATCTATATTCATGAGGGCTATTGGTCTGTAGTTTTCTTTATTTATACTATCTTTGATTTTGGTTATCAGAGTAATACTGATGTCATAAAAAAATTAAGAGATTTTTTTTCCTCCTATTTTATGGTAGTGATTTTGTAGTAGTAGTGTTCAATCATTTGGTAGAATGAAGCAGTGAAGACATCTGGGTCTGAAGATTTTTTTTCTTTGGAGTTTTAAATTTAAATTCAATTTCCTTAATGGTCATGGGGCTATTCAAGCTATTCAAATTATACTTAATCTTTGAATAATATCGGTTTGAACTGTGTGGGTCTACTTCTGTGTGGATTTGTGATACATACAATACAGTAGTGTAAGTTTATTTTTTCTTCCTTATGATTTTATTTTTTTTAAGTATTTTTTCTCTAGCTTACTTTATTGCAAGAATAGACTATATAATACATATAACATTTAATATATGTGTTAATTGACTGTTCATGTTATCAGTAAGGTTTCTAGTAAACAGTAGGCTATTAGTAGTTAAGTGAGAATTAAGAAGGTATACATGGGTTTTTGACTGTGTGGGTGTTGGTGACACTGGGGTATTGGTGCCCCTAACCCTGTATTGTTCAAGAATCAACTGTATAGGGACGCCTGGGTGGCTCAGTTGGTTAAGCAGCTGCCTTCGGCTCAGGTCATGATCCCAGCGTCCTGGGATCGAGTCCTACATCGGGCTCCTTGCTTGGCAGGGAGCCTGCTTCTCCCTCTGCCTCTGCCTGCCACTCTGTCAGTCTGTGCTCGCTCATTCTCTCTCTGACAAATAAATAAATAAAATCTTAAAAAAAAAAAGAATCAACTGTATAAATTTTGTACTGTTTGAGTTATGGTAGTTTGTATTTTAAAAGGAACTGGTCCATTTCATGCATGTGATCTATTTATTTGCATAGTGTTTTTGAAATATTCCTTTAATATCCTTTTAATGAATGTGTAATATCCTGTTCCATTCCTGATATTGACAACTTGTGTCTTTTTTTAAAAATTTTGATTTTTTTTTGTTTCTTTTCAGCGTAACAGTATTCATTATTTATTTTTTTTTTAATATAATTTTTTTATAAACATATTTTTATCCCCAGGGGTACATGTCTGTGAATCACCAGGTTTACACACTTCACAGCACTAACCATAGCACATGCCCTCCCCAATGTCCATTACCCCACCCCCCTTTCCCAACCCCCTCCCCCCAGCAACCCTCAGTTTGTTTTGTGACATTAAGAGTCACTTATGGTTTGTCTCCCTCCCAATCCCATCTTGTTTCTTTTCTTCTTTTTCTGCCCCTCTAGTCCCCCATGTTGCATCTCCACTTCCTCATATCAGGGATATCATATGATAGTTGTCTTTCTCTGATTGACTTATTTCACTAAGCATGATACCCTCTAGTTCCATCCACGTCGTTGCGAATGGCAAGATTTCGTTTCTTTTGATGGCTGCATAGTATTCCATCGTGTATATATACCACATCTTCTTTATCCATTCATCTGTTGATGGACATCTAGGTTCTTTCCATAGTTTGGCTATTGTAGACATTGCTGCTATAAACATTCCGGTGCACGTGCCCCTTCGGATCACTACGTTTGTATCTTTAGGGTAAATACCCAGTAGTGCAATTGCTGGGTCATAGGGTAGTTCTATTTTCAACTTTTTGAGGAACCTCCACGCTGTTTTCCAGAGCGGTTGCACCAGCTTGCATTCCCACCAACAGTGTAGGAGGGTTCC
>PISX010031284.1:0-17613 GCA_004024625.1 Mellivora capensis
CTCCTCAAACTCAACACACACGAAACAGATAATCATGTCAAAAAATGGGCAGAAGACATGAACAGACACTTCTCCAATGAAGACATACAAATGGCTACCAGACACATGAAAAAATGTTCATCAACACTAGCCCCCAGGGAGATTCAAATCAAAACCACATTGAGATACCACCTTACACCAGTTAGAATGGCCAAAATCAGCAAGACAGGAAACAATGTGTGTTGTAGAGGATGTGGAGAAAGGGGAACCTCTTACACTGTTGGTAGGAATACAAGTTGGTGCAGCCACTTTGGAAAATAGTGTGGAGATTCCTTGAGAAATTAAAAATAGAGCTTCCCTATGACCCTGCAGTTGCACTACTGGGTATTTGCCCCAAAGATACAGGTGTAGTGAAAAGAAGGGCCATTTTTACCCCAATGTTCATAGCAGCAATGGCCACCGTCACCAAACTGTGGAAAGAACCAAGATGCCCTTCCATGGACGAATGGATAAGGAAGATGTGGTCCATATACACGATGGGGTATTATGCCTCCATCAGAAAGGAAGAATACCCAACTTTTGTATCAACATGGCCGGGACTGGAAGAGATTATGCTGAGTGAAGTAAGTCAAGCAGAGAGAGTCAATTATCATATGCTTTCACTTATTTGTGGAGCAAAACAAATAACATGGAGGACATGGGGAGATGGAGAGGAGAAGGGAGTTGAGGGTAATTGGATGGGGAGATGAACCATGAGAGACTATGGACTCTGAAAAACAGTCTGAGGGTTTTGAAGGGGCAGGGGGTTGGAAGTTGGGTGAGCCTGGTGGTAGGTATTATGGAGGGCATGTTTTGCATGGAGGACTAGGTGTGGTGTATAAACAATGAATTCTGGTACACTGAAAAGAAATTTAAAAAATTAAAAATTAAAAAAAAAGAATGTTTGGATCAACGAGGAATTCAAAGAAGAACATAAACAATTCATGGAAACCAATGAGAATGAAGACACATCACTCCAAAACCTATGGGATATGGCAAAGGCAATCCTAAGGGGAAATACATAGCCATCCAAGCCTCCCTCAAAAAAATTGAAAAATCCCGAATATACCAACTGTCTTTACACCTTCAAGAATTGGAAAATCAACAACAAATTAAGCCAACCCCACACACAAGAAGGGAAATAATTAAGATCAGAGCAGAGATCAATGAATTAGAAACTAGAGATACAGTAGAACACATCAACAAAACTAGAAGCTGATTCTTTGAAAGAATTAAGATCGATAAGCCACTGGCCAAACTAATCCAAAAGAAAAGAGAGAGGACCCAAATTAATAAAGTTATGAATGAAAAGGGAGAGATCATGACTAACACCAAGGAAATTGAAACAATCATCAGAAATTATTATCAGTAATTATATGCCAATAAGTTAAGCAACCTAGAAGAAATGGATCCATTCCTGGAAACCTATAAACTTTCAAGTCTGAATCAGGAAGAAAAAGACAACCTGAATAGATCAATATCTAGTAACGAGACTGCAGCAGTGATCAAAAACCTCCAAAAAAACAGGAGCCCAGGACCTGACGGATTCCCTGGAAAATTATACCAAACATTCAAAGAAGAAATAATACATATTCTCCTGAAACTGTTTCAAAAAAATAGAAACAGAGGGAAAACCCCCATGTGCTTTTTAGGTATTAGCTTGACCCATATAAAATTGCTGATATTCAGCTTAATAGAGAATCTGGAGTCTAGAGATTCATTTAGAGATACCCTGATATGTGTGTGGGTGTTTAGTGACAGAGTGTTACCTGTCTGATTACCTCATTATAATCAGATCTTAAAAAGAAAACAAAGATGTTGAACTCCTGCCTTCTGTGATTCTTCCCCTTTGTGCAGAACTGGGTCTGGATGAGTAACTTCTTGGACAAGTATGGCGTTCTCCTAAGTTTTACAGCTACAGCACTTTGTCCCTTCGTAGATTCTTGCTTCTAACTGGTGATAATGCAACACTGCCCTTCCTATAGATCCTCTTATTTTCTTTATCTCTTTCTTTCTTTCTTTCTTTCTTTCTTTCTTTCTTTCTTTCTTTCTTTCTTTCTTTCTTTCTTTCTTTCTTCTTTCTTTCTCTTCTGATTTTTGATGTAATTGTTCCATGATTCATTATTTGTGTATAACACCTAGTGCTCCATGCAATATGTGCCCTCCTCGATACCCATCACTGGGCCAACCCATCCCCCCACCCCTCTGAAACCCTCCATTTGTTTCCTGGAGTCCATAGTCTCTCATGGTTCATCTCCCACTCCGATCCCCCCCCCTTCGTTTTCCCCTTCCTTTTTCTAATGTCCTCCATGCTATTCCTTATGTTCTGCATATCAGTGAAACCATATGATATTTGTCATTCTCTCCTGGACTTATTTCACTTAGCATAATCCCCTCCAGTTCCATCCATGTCAATGCAAATGGTGGGTATTCATCCTTTCTGATGGCTGAGTAATATTCCACCTCTTACTTTTTTTTTTTTTTTTTACAGATTTTATTTATTTATTTGAGAGAGAGAGAGAGCAAGAGCATGAGCAAGAGAGTACAAGCAAGGGGAACAGCAGAGGGAGAGAGAGAAGCAGGCTTCCCACTGAGAAGGGAACAAGACAGTGCAGGATTTGATCCTAGGACTCTGGAATCATGACCTGAGCCAAAGGCAGATGCTTAACCATCCCCTCTGCAGATCCTCTTAAAGGGCGATGAAAAGTGCAGTAGCTCTTCAGGCTCATTTCTTGAGTGTGAGAATACTCCATCCTCTCCCCTTTTGAGACCACAGTCCATCCAAGTAGCTGTATATTTCTCACATATGCTTCTTAAGCATATATATATTTTTGAAATCCTTATTTAGTATGATACCTCAGCATGTCAGTTTCCCCAGAATGCAGATTCTGAGAGAGCAATTAACTCGCAGGAATTTTATTGGCAAGTGCTGTCAGGATTAACACCTGTGAGGGAAGGCAAGGGAAGGAAGCGGGAGAGGGAAGAAGAAGAAGCTGGGCTTCGATGTGGTTGCAACCACAGCATCAATCAACTCCCCACCCCTCCCCCCATCCTCCCACATTGTCCTGAGTTGGGGCAAGAGGGCTAGGTTTTTATAACACATACATTAACCAGTTACTACATGCATCCTGCCTCCAGCAGCTTTCTCAGAAGCTAGGGCAAAATGGATGGGTCTCCAGGGCCATGATTCTCAAAACTTTAACATATATCGGAATCACCTAGAAGGCTTATGAAAATGCAGCTCACTGGACTCCATGCACAGACCTTTTGATTCGTTAGGTCTAGGGCAGGGCTTGAGAATTTGCATTTCTAATAAGCTCTCAGATAATGCTAATGCCGCTGGTCTGTGGGTCATACTTTGAGAACCACTGTGCCATACAGCTCATATTCAGGCACTTGAGAATGGTATATGGTGCCCTTATGAACAGAAAGAAAACTTTTTAAAGTCACCATAGCAGTCCATACTCCACCAGATTCTTAGCTATTGTTGTAGATTAGAATAGCTGATAATTAAAATTTGTTACATAAAAAAGAAATTAACCTCTATCATAAATTATATTCATAAAGTATTATTACTATTCCCAATATCTGGGCATTGGTACTTTTAAAGTTTAGCCAAATTTTCACCAGGGTCTATAATTGAATAACCTAGATAGGAATTTACAGAATAATACATGTTCAATATCTTCACTTTTTTTCTAAAACAATTCTTAAAATTTCTTTGCAATTCTCATTATTTCTACATTTTTTATTCATCATGTAAGCCACTTAAAGCCATATGGTTACAGAAAATTAGAAAATATAAGATACAGCTAGAGCTATTTGGAATACACGAGCATGACATAAAAGAACCCTTGACTCATTTCTGGTCTAGACTTGGCGCAATTAAAATTTAGAAATTCAGTGTATGTAGATTGATCTCAGGAGAAAGGATATAGCCTTAAAACTCCCACATGAGCGGAGACAACAATTTCACCTCTGATCAAAGAGGCCTGTAAAAGAACTCACTTGAAGAGATTTTCCGCTCTCGCGGCCATTGAATTTTGTTAACGTATTTTCCAAATTAGCAAGGATTCAGCCTGATGTTGTCAATATTTCCGAACACGAGGGTATCATTGAGGAAAATGGTGCCTTACTGTCCTGCAAGAGTTACTGTTCTTCCCTAAGGGCCTAATTTACAAAGCAGCAAACTCACTGGTAGGATTTGGCTAGAAATCTCATTGTCTCGGTAGAAGCCTTTCATCTAATTTATGTGCATTGTATTTTACAGAGAACTCTTGGATAGTTATTTACTAGTTACTTCCTCTGGAAGCAGAGGGTAAGCGGCATTTTTAGTTCAAGACTAGGGGAGCGTCCTGTGCAGCTAACGATGAGGATCACCCCACTAATAAAATGCACACTATCTAACTCTCTGAGCTTCCCTCTTCCCTGAGAGTTTCCTTTTCGTCCTTTTATTCCCCAGAAAGGTGGAGCATGGGAGAAAATATGTCATTGTCCGACCCTGTACTTGTCTTCTGGAATGTGACAGCTTATTTCTATCCCAAATTTGAGGCTGGAAGTGGCCTAAGTCTTAGTGATTTCTGTTGTGCAAGCCAACCTAGAAATACTAGCTTGAACAGGATGAAATTGATGCGTTTGTAGGTCAGAACCGGCCAGGTGACAGCAAGTTAGGCGTGCTTCCACCTGAGTGTTGCCTGCCAGATTCGAACACTTAGATTCTCAGTGCTGTGGCGATGCCTCTGAGCTTTGAAATCATACTGAATAAAAAGATTTAGGGGCGCCTGGATGGCTCAGTGGGTTAAAAGATTTAAAAAATAACGATTTTGATCTTTGTCCCTCCAATGATAGTTTGCAAATCAGATAAGCAGGGAGTGAGCAGTCCAGGTCAGCCCCTGAACTGTGCAAGGTTGAACTGATTTGCCCAACCCCGGCACCAGGGTACCTTTCAGCTATGCAGCAGGAAAGTTTATTTAGGGGCTGATAAATAGCTTCGTGCAGAGCTTCCTATTTTCCAGTAGCTGCATCCTCATAAACCTATTCTCCCCTCCACCAGTTAATGCAGACAGAAGATTTTTATCCAGTGTGGGCACCGAAACTACACTGTGGAAGACTGTAGGCTCAGCAAAAACCTCACCCGTGATGAATAAACAGCTCTTCCCCGGGCTTCGTTGCCGCTGGCTCGGCAGGAGCTGTTTATTGCCTGGTTTGCACATCCCATGATAAAGTTGCTGCTGAAATAAATTGCAGTTTTGCATAATTATTGACAATCACATCCTAACAAGCAGTGTGTATCATATTCAAGTGTTCAATTTTTTAAAATCCATTTTTAGCTTATGTTTAATCCCAGAAAGTGTTTGTGTGGTAATAGAAGGCAAATATGACATTTAAATAGAGTACTAATTTCCTCATTGCAGACAAAATTTACCTGAATCTTTTTAGATGGGACTGTTACAGCCAAAGGCAATTTTCCCTCCAAGCTGTTATTATGTAGATTTTTGCTGAGGACATATGTGTTTGTATCCACAATATATGAATTATATATATATATATATGTTTTATATATGTGTGTGTATATATATATGTTCAGAAAAATTATGAATAATTTTTTTAGATTTGTGTGTCATTGGGAAATTTGGTTCACCCCTTCTAAAAGATTAGAGGAAGGATGGGAGCACCTGGCTGGCTCAGTCAATTAAGCGTATTCCTTCTGCTCAGGTCATGGTCTCAGTGTACTGGGTTCGAGCTCCGAACTGGGCTTCCTGCTCAGTGGGCGGGGGGAATTTCCTTCTCGCTCTGCCTCTCCCCCACACTCATACTTTTTTTTTCTCTCTCTCTCAAATAAATAAAACCTTAAAAAGAGAGAGAGAAAGGGGAATGGCATGTGGGCCAAGCGAACGAGTATGTTTGAGTAACCCTAGTGTATAACTAACTGTACATAGGAGGCAGTCATCTTGACACACATCATCATCTTCTCATTCTCACCCCAGCAATAGGTGTTGCAGATTAGGAACTTCGGACTCAGAAGGGTTAAGTAACTTACCATACCACACAGTTGGTAGAGGATATTGGGATTTGAACCCAGATCTGTCTGTTTTTTTAGGCTTTACTTTTTCCATTACACTGAAGTCTTTGGGAGAATATTCTCAGTTGCGTGACCATCAGATAATGAAATGTAAAGCAAACACCATAGTTAGAACCATTAGAACACCATAGTGTCACACAAAATGGTATCTTGCACAATGGTTTCTGTGAAATATGTCATTTTTCTCCTTGTTAGTCCTGTTCTCCTCTATCCTCCAGTCCCCTTCTCTTGTTTCCTCCAGTGTTTAACTTTCTGGTCTAGCTTTGCATTTTCTTAACCTTTTTCCTTGCCTACCTAATCCTGACTTTCTGCCTCAGGTGACACCAAAGATGAACATGGTGTAGGGATTTTGGAACTTTATCTATAAAGATGATCTTATGCTTTTGCTGCATATGAAAATAAGTTTTCACAATGGACCAGTAAAAAACTACCAAGTTTTTTTTTAAAAAAGATTGCTTTTGGAAGTTCATACATAAACTGTACAAAGTCTACACACACACACACACACACACACACACACACACATACTATTCTAGTTGTTGTTGCTTTTAAGATGACTTTTAGCTACAACCCACCCCTTTGCTGGTATTACAATTTTGTCCCTTGATCTTTGCTCTTTTCGTGGGGGCGGGGGGGCTGGGTGCACCATTGTGACACCTGAAGAGAGCTGCATCTGGATATTTGTTCCTTTGCAGAGTGAGTGAGCGAGAGGCTGCTCTGGAAGAAACCCACAGATTACTGCAACAGTTCCCCCTGGACCTGGAGAAGTTCCTTGCCTGGCTTACAGAAGCTGAAACAACTGCCAACGTCCTGCAGGATGCCACCCATAAGGAAAGGCTCCTAGAAGATTCCAAGGGAGTAAGAGAGCTGATGAAACAATGGCAAGTAAGTGAAGCTTTTCTACTTTGCTCTCTTGTGAATCCTGATGAACAATTCACGCATCTGTCCTCATAACTGATATGCTGGGGACAAAGTAAAGTGCTTCTTTTCTATGGCCTGATATGGTGCAGCATGTGGGCAAGAGGGGAAGAGTCAGAAGGAGAAGAAAAAGGCATTTAGTATTTCATTTAATGCCCCAGTCTTCGAAATGATACATGTTTTTGACCAGGGAAACCTTGCCCATACAGAGCTTTGGCCAAGGAAAAACTTTGCTCCAAGAAATAAATTAGGGAGTGGTTTATTAAATGGAAGAAGTTGCCATTTTGGAGTGTTTATTTAATATTTTACAGGGAAAGCATCTGTATGAATTGTCTGTTTTATTTAGCGTTGCTAACTGAATCAGTTTCCCTTCATTACTTTCAAATACATTTTGAAATGTTAATCCGGCATTTTGTAGCTTTCTTCCCAACACTTTCTGTAAAAAGAAAAATGAGATGGCTAAATTTGTCATAGTTAACGATCATACAATAGTCAGACAATTGCTTTTCCTGGAAACAAAAATTATTCCTATAAAGTTTCAGATGCATAAACAGTGAAAACAGAAGTTTAGGGCAGTTTTGTTTAAATGATGTCTTGGTTCAAGGAGGCTCTTAAGTTTATTCTCAGTGCCTGATACAATTTTATGAACTATTATGAAGTTTTGTTAGGTATAGTTGAGTTTTCTGACTTGATACAGGAACTTTACCAATGTCTCAAATCAACTTTAGAGTATCAAAATAACATGATCAAGCTTTTGGACTTCTTTTTTCTATATATTTAAATTACAATGAGAAAAGGTGATGGTGTATACTAGGTTGAAAAATACTTCCACAATCTGACCATAATAAGCAATGTTTCTTCTCCTCATCCTTTCCTTGTTTCCCTTCTCCTCCTTTTTTTTTCTGTTTTCAAAGGATACTTTATTCCACAATGTGTGTTGAATTAGTTTCATTATTGGAAGTAGCTTATTTAGAGCAATACCTGCTTTTATCTTTGTAGATATGTCCCATGGCTCAAGAGTGTAAAAACTATGCAAAGTTAGACTTTTTGGTCACTCTTAGATGAATGGGTAGAAAATGTTCTGCTGTAACTTATTTAACTTACAATATTTCATAAATAAAATTGTATTTCTCCTTTTAAGTACCTATGAAGCCACCTAGAATTTTAATAAATATGTGGGCTCACATATTCTCATCAGCTGTGGTAGATAAATAATAAAACCTTAAGTCAATTTTTAAGCAGACTACTTTGAAAAGGAAGAATAATCCAAGAGATAATTTTATAATAAGGATTTAATTAAACATCCCTTTAATTAGTGAACAAGTCTGATGAGGGCCAAAATACATCCATGTATCTCCTATATGTTATCTGCGTTACTATACAGTGAAAAGTCTGAGAAACTGCAAGATTCTGAATGATTAAAGAAAAAGATTGCCATGTTTTTAAACTGTATTTCCTATGGGAGAATGGAGAATAAACTGCATTTTGTGTTTGGATCTCTAATCTCCCTTTCAAAAACAGTTGAAAGTTATGCAGAGGACACTTTCTTTTTTTTTTTCCCCAGAGGACACTTTTTAGCTTATGCTATAGTACTTATAAGAAATATTTATTATTAAAAGCTATATAAAGCTCCCCTAGAGTTCCTGAAAACCTTAGACATATCATTTCCCCCCTTAACTACAATAGGACTAGCTGAGATCTCAACACTATTTTAAAACAGAGACAATTTTCTCATTCCCTCCATGTTAATACTGGGCTTTCTATAAATCCAGTTGCCTGAGGTGGAAACTACATTTTGTGGATAGAAATGACATTTATCGTCTGCTCTGATTTTCAGTTAGATGATTGGATAACGGTCTTTTGATGAAAGATTTGGAGATGTCATAGAAAATATTCGAAACTACTGAAACTATTGATTATTGTTGTTAATGGCACATTTCAAGTGATAGATTCAAATTAAGGTACTGGGGTTTAAAAGCAACAAATGGAAATGCCAAGCTTGAAAGTAAATATAACCACATATCTTCAGAGGTTACATGTAATTTCAGTATTTCATCTAAATGGAACTCTCTGCTTTTTTTTCCCCTCTGAAGATATTTTTTTTTAATTTTGAACAAAAGGAATTTTCTATAATATGTGTGAAGGAAAAAAGTGTAATGATAGGCCTTTTCACTTTGTTTGAAGAAGCTAGTAGCATTATGTTCATTGTTTGATTCATGCTGTAGAGTGAAAATAATTCTTACATATTAAAAAAGGAAACTCCAAATGCCTAGCCAGAGCATCAGCTCTCCCAGCAGATTCCAATACATCTGTCCTCCCAAAAGCATTGATGTTTTGCTTCGTACAAATGCTGCTGAATGGATACGGGTTGGGGGGGGGGTTGTGTGTGAAAACCTTCGAAAATATGTTTTTGCTCTATGACTGTCAATCAATTCTTCTATATATGGAGACCCCCCAGCTCTTGCTAGAATGAGTATCACTGTTATTTACAATCTACTTCATAGGATATTTAATTCTCTCAGCAATAATCACAATTCATGGGTTCTATAAGAATACATGTTTTATGAAGCATATGCTTCCTGAATGGAATTAATCTGAGTAATTTCACTCTAAAAGCCATTAAGATTCCTTCCTCATATTAGAAAAAATGCTTATTTAGTTTTCTTACTAAAAGCAAGGACATTACAGTTGTCCTTACACTTCAGGATGAGGAGATTTTTCTTATAAATAGTGTTATTTCTGACGGTCTAACTGGAAGTTTAAAGCCAGTTTTTTTATAGAATATCATATAGAGCCCTGCGAGGTGACAGTCTGAGAATTTTTACATTGCAAATTTATCTTTAAAATGAAGAACTATATTCATAGTTGAATCAGATACTTCTTGTGTCCAAAACATTTCTGCTTTGGGCCCCAGAGAATTAAGATATCCTGAATTCCAGGTTCTAACATAAAACCGTGGGTAACTAGCTAAAAATGAGAAGACTCTGTATCTTTGCTAATATTCCATAAGAATTCTACCAATCTTAACTGATTGGCTACGCACCCCTAAGAGATCATTGTAATACCAGCTTATAAAGAAGATGTGTGGTTGTGGGTACGTGGTGGAGAGAGATGGTCATAAAGGTGTAATTAAGATCTTTTTCTCAGCAAAAGAAACTATGAGCAATTAATATTTGAGATTCTTTCCTCTCTGATCTGGATCTTGTCTCAGGCCAGAGCTCTAAACTCAGTTTCTTCTCTAAGCTCATGCATTTCACCCGTATCTCCTTCCCCATCCCCATCATAAAAATTCTCTTCTATTAAAGAAAATATTTCCAGAGAGACTAGTTTGATAAACTTTGAATTGTACATCAGCATGCACCTCTAAATTGATTAAGAAAGCTTAGATTTCTAGTACATTATTGAAATTAGAGAAGTATAGATGTGGGACAAAGGCTATCCAATGTATGTATATTTGTTGTCCTTGAGGAAGAAAGAAATAAGAAATAAAAAATAAAACAAATAACATTTAAAAAAAGAAATTGAGGAAGTAGCTTCTTTAGTGTTTCTCACAAAAAAATCTTGGCTTGCTGGTTAATTCCAAAGGAAGAAGGAAGAATACAATCTTAGTAACACAATTAGTATTCTGAATAAATTGGATTGTCATCTTTCTTGGGACATCTAAGAATAGAGAGGTAATCTGAGGATCCCTAATTCTAAGAAAAGGAAACCCTTTGTGTATTCCTTTCTGTTGCTATAATTTGAACTGAATTTTATACATTTTTTTAATCTTTCTACTTTGGTTTTTCAAAAATATGAAAGTTAATCATGATATTTTTCTTTTGTCTAGTGATGCTGCCTACTGTTTTAGATATGTAAAACTTTCATATATATATACATATATACATAATTTCCTTAAGAACTTTGACTATACCATGAAATCCGTTGTAAACACCTGTTAACTGCCTAGTGTGCTGTTAGGACTAGCACAAACATGATTACAGAGATGTTTTTTAAACACAGCTCAGACAAAGTATTAGGTTGTGTAATCAATTTAATGAGCATCAATTCACAATTTTTATTTTTTTACTTTTATTTAATTTTTTAAACTAAAAACTCCCAGTTCATCCATTTCTCCACCACCCTCCATGCCTCTTGCAACCACCAATCTGTTCTCTGCATCTGTGAGCTAATTTTGTTTTGTTTTGTTTTTTGGATTCCACGTAAAAGAGAGATCATATAGTATTTTGTCTTTCTCTATCTGGTTTATTTTACTTAGCATCACAATTTTTAAATAGCAAGGAATGAAATTAGCAGAATAGAATAGGAAATGACAGACTCCATCGCTCTTAAGGATCAGGGTTTTTTTGTGAAACTTTGGTTTCAGCTCTGTATGTGTGTGAGGGAGAGGAGTGGAGAGAGAGAATGAGAATGTGTATACTGGATATATTTAAAAACCTCTATAGTAGAATATGACATCTGCCTTTGGAATGCTTATATTCCAGAGGTGAAAATACATATGCTAAGGCAAATTATAGTAGTATGATGTGTGTTAGAGGGCTAGATGGGGTCTAGTGAAAACAGATGATTACACTTAAGCCTTCCAAAGAGGCCAGGAAACTCACCTAGAACAGTGTTTTCCCATCTACCTAATATATTGGAGGAACTTTTTTTAAAAGATTTTTTTATTCATTTCAGGGGGGAGGGGCAATAGGAGAGGGAGAGAGAGAGAGAGAATCTCTAGCAGACTCCCCACTGAGTGTGGAGCCCAACTCGGGTCTCAATCCTAAAACTCTGAGAACATGACCTGAGCCAAAAATCAAGAGTCAGATGCTTAACTAACTGAGCCACCCAAGTGCCTGAGGAAGAGCTTTTAAAAATGCTAACTCCTTGGTTCCAACCTGTAGAGATTCACATGGGATTGATGTCCTGCCCATGATTCTGAAGTCTAGACAATGTTGAGAACCTCTGCTCAGACAACATTAGAAGAACAGATTAGGGCTTAGCTAGGTATACAGAATGGAAAAGAAAATTTTTGGCAAAGGCAATAGCATGTTCAAAGTCCTGAGCATTGTGGGAGTTTGAAAATCTGAAGGTACTTCTGTGTGGCTGGAGTATCGTTGTTATAAGAAGAAGTGAGATCAGAAATGTCAGCTGGGGCTAAATTATATAGAAAAACATCAGGATTTAGTAAATAGTGTATGGGCCTTGGAGGCAGGAAGACCACTTATTCTCCTACTTGTTGCCTAACCTCTAAGTCTAAATAGTTTTTCTCTACTATGAGTATAACATTCACAGGATTTGTGAGGATTAAGTAATAGGATACTGTAAAATTCCCTCTTGAGGGGCAGAGTGTTGAACTCAGAGGGCTCAATATGCATAAGCTGTCTTTCTATCCATTTGGCCACCTACCTTTAAGAGTTGGGACTCTATCTGTAGTCTCTGGGAAGTCACAGTATAGTTTTAAACAAGGAAATAGATTAACCAGACTTACACTTTTGAAAGATCACTTTGGTTGTTGAGAGGAGAATGTATTGAAAGGATATAAAACCTGTCTAGAAACCATAGTTGGAAAGTTTTTCTATACTGTTCCAGTAAGATATAATAACTAAGATGTTGAGGTTAAACAAACGAAACCAATGTAGGAGCTATTTGGAGGTGAAAGTCAACAGCATCATGTATGTTATGGGATGCAGAGGTGAGGGAACATCCTGTGGTATGATGAGGTGTCACTGACTGCTTACCACTTGGTGTGACTGAGTGCCTTCATGGAGTTGTAGAAAACAAGAGGGCGGCCAGTTTTGGACAGGGAAGTCAAGAATGTGGTCAGTTTTGAGGTGTTCGTGCATCATGAAGGTGAAATTCTCACCTCCTTTAAACAGTTGTGAATGTAGAGTTAAAATTTGGAGGAGATACAGGTTCTAGTTCAAAAATACAACTTGAAGGACATTAACACAGCAGCCAGAGAAATACATGATTTTAAACATGAATCATGACTTGGTTTTCTCTACAGTCCATTCAGAAATACACATAGAGGTCACCAAAATACCACTTAATCCAGCACAGAATTAGTATTAAGTGATGCCATTTTCTATGTTATTCAAAGGGGCACAGCTATGGGGATGCTTTTAATGGTTTAACCTGGAAAAAAGGCAAAGCAGTAGCAAAGCTGTAGTGTAAAACTCCTACCTTGGAAAAAGTAAAAGTAATTTGAGTAATGAATCCAAGATCTTGAAAAACGTCCCAATGAAGACAGTTTGTTTCTTCTCTTACACAAACATGGCAGATTTTATGTTTTCCTTTTATTCTCATGTAGCTACTATAAAAAGGTCATATGCTTCCACAGTACTATGAATTGCAGTACTCACAAATAGATTCAGGAGCCTCATGCTTGTCATCTTACCACATTCAGAACTTTCTCATGTTCTAGGTTTAGACCCTCAAATTCCTGTAGATCACAGAGATAATCCAAAAAGAAACAGTGAAATAATTCAAAGTTTAGAAGAAGGAGTCAATGAAGACAAATGTTCAAGACTGGTGTTTTATCTCCTATAGAAAGGAAGACTAACTATAGAAAATAAGAATTCATCTTTGCCCAATGATGGAAACATAATCAGTTTAATGCAATATGAGTATAGTCACTTGGTTATAGGGGTTATATTACCACAGTCTTTTATGTATGTTAACATGTTAATTGAACATATTGAAAACTTTGAGAACCTATTGTTCTGGATATTGCCATTAAAATTACCTGTTATCTAGACTGATACAAGGAAAGCACTAAATTGAATGACTTTGTAATTCAGTTCTAGGATGCTATAATTTTAGATATACAAACTAAAAGGAAGGCCCACATAGGAAAGAGGACACTGTGAATACTGAAAAGTCAATTTTGATAGCCCCTAATAACCATTGTCTTTTATTCCTCACAGAGCTTTTATGAGGATCTTATAAGGTAATAAATATAAAAGCACTTTGAGAAAGCTTTCCTCAAGTGAAAGATCCTTATTAATGATATGAATTACCATTAGACAAAAGTCCAACTGAATATATAAAACTAATAATATACTCTTTAAAATCAATGGATCAAAGTTATATTAATTAATGAGAATAATGATTGCTAAATTTTTCATTTTTTATAATTGATGAAGCACTTTTACTTTCATTTTCTGATATTCTCCCAGAAAACCTCTGGTACTGGTAATCTTATTATTTTTATTTCCGGTTGAGGAGGGTAAAATTAAAGACATTATAGTAATGTAGCTGTTGCTCCTTCATTGAAAATTAACAAATGTGAGTTTCATCATACCAAATTGGGGGGAAATAGTTAAAAATAAGAACCTGTGAAGTAAATGTTTAGTTTTCTGAGATGAATAACACAATGTACTCATCCAATTATTAGGATAGATAATGATAATAACTCACTTTTTTTTAAAGATTTTATTTATTTATTTGACAGACAGAGATTACAAGTAGGCAAGAGAGGCAGGCAAGGAGAGTGAGGAGGAAGCAGGCTCTCCGCAGAGCAGAAAGCCCGATGTGGGGCTCGATCCCAGGACCCTGGGATCATGACCTGAGCCGAAGGCAGAGGCTTAACCCACTGAGCCACCCAAGCACCCCCAATAACTCACTTTTTAAAAAGAAATAGTACTCTATGCTGGGCAATGTATTGGGCGCATTGCTTGCATGATGTACTATCATCTTACCCTTATTACAGATGAAAAAAATCAAAGCTTTGAGAGGTTGGGTAACTTCTGCCAAGGTCACACCACTATATACAGAGAATTCAGTTCTTTGAACCTAAATTTGACCTTCTGACCTTCGACTCACCTTACTCATCTTCTCATTCCTCTAAACTGACTTGGCCTTCCAGGCAAAGACACAACATAACTACAAGTTAAGTCTCAAAGAATTCACCTAATAGAATTTGTGGACTAATGGAAACATTCCTAAATATCCAACTTCCCTTTACCATTTTCAGTCTAGTTTTGACATTGACCTCTCAACTGAAAAACTTCTCTATGAAACCACTGTAACTCCCAAATGCAAAGGCTTTCACCAAATCTTTCCTGCCCTAGAAATCTCTGCATCACTTGTGATTATTGCCCTCCACGGTTTTCGGGGGAATGTCTTGCCTTTTGACTTGCTGGGGTTTTGTGTTCTACTAATTTTCTCCTACCTCTCTACTCATTCTTCTTTCTTTACCTGAGGACCAGTTATGGGCTGTCTCTTCTGCATTCATTAATCTCATTCTCTTCATTCGATGGTCAGTAGTTATTAAGTGTCTCTCATGTTGTAGGTATTAGACTAGCAACTGTCCTTCACCCTCCTTTAATCCAATGATTTGAAGATTTTTTTTATCTCTTTCCTGTATCAGTCCCATATTTCTTACTGTATGTGGGGCATTTCTTACTCAAATGTATCACAGACATCATAAACTCAATGTGACCCAAATGGGCCATATCTTGGATATCAGGTCTTCACCTCCTGTCCCGCCATTCATCACACCACCATCTTTTCTGTCAGATTTTAATTTTTTTTTAATTTATTTCTTTGTCAGAGAGAGAGGGCGAGAGAGAGAGCGAGCACAGCAGACAGAGTGGCAGGCAGAGGCAGAGGGAGAAGCAGGCTCCCTGCTGAGCAAGGAGCCTGATGCGGGACTTGATCCCAGGACGGCGGGATCATGACCTGAGCCAAAGGCAGCCACTCAACCAAATAGTCCTTTATACATCTCTTCACTTGTTGCCCAACTTTCTAGTTCATTTTCGAGATAATTTTATGCACCCCCAAATCCTTTGCACCCAATGTTTTCGTTCCAGTTTCTTAACCACTACTCAAATTTATGCTCCTAGGATTGATCATGGCTCTCCATTCCTTTCTGCCATCTGCGTGGGTACAGTCCAGCTTGCAGATTGCCATTTCAAAGGAAGCTTCCTAAGGCATATCTTGGATTATATAGAGATTAGAAATTCCATACAGGGAGGGATTTTATCTACCTTATTCCATGTAGATTCCCATTGCCCAAGACAATGCCCAGCACATGATTGGTGCTCAATAAATATTTGTCAAATGAAAGAATACATGGTTCTTCTGTTCAAACACCTTTTATGACTTCTAAAACCCTTCAGAATATTCTGTACATGCCTTCACCTCGCCCTCCAGAATGGGCTCCCAATCTTAATTTCTAATCTTACTTATTTTCTTCTCCATGTACCCTCAACTTCTACTAAAATGCACAGCTAGCTAGACTCCTTTGCTTCTTTTGATGACCTTGTTTCTTGCCTTGGGATTCCTTTTCCTCATCTCAGTCTACCCTGATACTACCTACTTGTCAAAGAAAGCCATATTGAAACCCTCCCTTCTTCTATTAGGCCCCCAGGTGGAAGACATCTTGCCCCCCTTTCCATTTCCACATATATTTCTCTGCACTTTATTTTTTTAGTCCAATTTTATTTTTTATCATGTTCAGTTAGCCACTGTATAGTACATATTTAGTTTTTGATGTAATGTTCAGTGATTCATTAGTTAATCATAGTATGTGCCTTCCTCAATACCCATCATGCTGTTACCCCCTCTCCCCACCCTCCTCTGAAACCCCCAGATTGTTTCCCAGGGTCCATACTCATTTTCAATGAAGTTTAGTGCTTTCTATATTGTATCTGAGAGGCTGTAGAGGATAGTTCTTAATAGTGTGGGCTTTAAAGACTGACTGCCTGGGTTTAAATAGTGATTCTGATACTCACTGATTGTAGACACATTTCTTAATTGCCCTCAGTTTATACAGCTGTAAATCAGGGGTAATGATAAAGTCTGCCTCATCAGGTTGTTGTGAGAGTGATGCAAATCAATATATGTGAAGTGCGTTAAACAGTATTTGCCGTATAAGAAACCAGTCTCTTCAATAAATGGTGCTGGGAAAATTGTACAGCTATATGTAGAAGAATGAAACTCGACCATTCTCTTACACCGTACACAAAGATAAACTCGAAATGGATAAAAGACCTCAACGTGAGACAGGAATCCATCAGAATCCTAGAGGAGAACATAGGCAGTAACCTCTTCGATATCAGCCACAGCAACTTCTTTCAAGATATGTCTCCAAAGGCAAAGGAAACAAAAGTGAAAATGAACTTTTGGGATTTCATCAAGATCAAAAGCTTCTGCACAACAAAGGAAACCGTCAACAAAACAAAGAGGCAACCCATGGAATGGGAGAAGATATTTGCAAATGACAGTACAGAAAAAAGGTTGATATCCAGGATCTATAAAGAACTTCTCAAACTCAACACACACAAAACAGATAATCATATCAAAAAATGGGCAGAAGATATGAACAGACACTTCTCCAATGAAGACATATAAATGGCTATCAGACACATGAAAAAATGTTCATCATCACTAGCCATCAGGGAGATTCAAATTAAAACCACATTGAGATACCACCTCAAACCAGTTAGAATGGCTAAAATTAGCAAGACAGGAAACAACGTGTGTTAGAGAGGATGTGGAGAAAGGGGAACCCTCTTACACTGTTGGTGGGAATGCAAATTGGTGCAGCCACTTTGGAGAACAGTGTGGAGATTCCTCAAGAAATTAAAAATAGAGCTTCCCTATGA
>PISX010031285.1:0-17604 GCA_004024625.1 Mellivora capensis
AAAAAAAAAAAAATTTAACAGCATCCCAGATCAATATCTAGAATATTTATAGAAATACAAAACTGTTACCACTCAATAAGGTGACATTCCTAAAGTCTGGTTTCTGGTCAAAGAGACCAAAAATATACAACTCATAATGTATAAAGAACTTTATCAAGTGAAACCCAAGAAACCCATTTGGAAGCAATACATGTTAGGATTAGAAGACAAGGAAATTAAAATGGTTTTTATAAGAGTATTCCACATGTTCAAAAAGTTAAGTAGAGGGACGCCTGGGTGGCTCAGTTGGTTAAGCGGCTGTCTTCGGCTCAGGTCATGATCCCAGCATCCTGGGATCGAGTCCCACATCAGGCTCCTTGCTCGGCGGGGAGCCTGCTTCTCCCTCTGCCTCTGCCTGCCATTCTATCTGCCTGTGCTCCCTCTCTCTCTGACAAATAAATAAATTTTTAAAAAAAGTTAAGTAGAAACATGAAAGGTTTGGGTTGTTTTTTTTTTGAGATTTTATTTGAGAGAAAGAAAGAGAGAGCATGCACAAGCCAGAAGAGGGGGAGAGTGAGTGGGAGAGGGAGAGGGAGAAGAAACTCCCCACTGAGCAGGGAGCCCGATGTGGGACTCCATCCCAGGATCTTGGGATCATGACCTGAGCTGAAGGCAGACGCTTAACTGACTGAGCCACCCAGGCACCATTTTGTTGTTGTTGTTGTTTTTAAAGAGCCAAATAAAACTTCTAGAGATGAAAAGTATACTGGAGAGAATTAACAGTTGATCGGACATTGAAAAAAAAAAGTATCACTGAACTTGAAGACATAGCATTAACAATAGAAGCTTTCAATTATATACACACAGAATAGTAATAATAAAAACAGAGCACTGGTGAGCTGTTGGATAACTTCAATTAGCGTAACATACATTTAATCTGAATCCCTGAATGTGAGGAATAAAAACTGGAGAAAGAAAAAAATACTTGAAGGAAGAAATAATGACTAAACATATTCAAAATCTGATGAATATAATAAGCACCCAAATCCAAGAATTTCAAGAAACTCTTTAAGGGGAACATGGAGCATCATAATCTAATTGTCCAAAACCACTAATGAAGAGAAAAATCTTAAAAAACATCCAGAAAAGAAACACGTGCTATTTTAGTTACAAAAGAACAATAATAAGGATGATAGAAAATTTCATATCAGAAATAAAACAGATGAAAAGACCATAGACCACTGTCTTTTAACTAGTGAAAGAAAAAAGCCATCAATCGGAAAATCTACATCTAGCAAAATGTGCTTAAGGAAGGCAAAATAAGAATATTATCAGACATTTAAAAGTTGAAAGAACTCATTACTAGCAAATCCACACTACACAAAATATTAAAGTCCTCTGAAAGAAGGAAAATGGTTGGTAATTTTTTTAAGATTTTATTTATTTATTTGACAGAGAGAGATCACAAGCAGGCAGAGAGGCAGGTAGAGAGAGAGGAGGAAGCAGGCTCCCCAGCGAGCAGAGAGCCTGAAGCGAGGCTCGATCCCAGGACCCTGGGATCATGACCCAATCCGAAGGCAGAGGCCTTAACCAATAAGCCACCCAGGCGCTCCTGGTTGGTAATTTTTATTTTCAAGTTCAGTGACTCTTTTCTCTCTAATCTACATTCTGCTAATGAGATAATCCTTTCTTTTATATCAAATACTGTATTTTCCATTTGGTTCTTTAATTTTCTATTTCTCTACTAATATGGTCTATCTTTTCATTTATTTCAAATGTATTTTCTCTTACTTCTTGGAGTACATTTATAACAGCTGCTTTAAAATTTTCAATCATTCCAACCTCTAGTTCATCTCTCAGTTGACATTTGTTGATTGTCTTTTGTCTTGAGAATGGATCATATTTGTCTGGGGTTTTTTGTTGAATAATTGGGATTGGTCTTGGACATTGTAAATATGTGGTGGATAGAATCCTCTGGAGAATGTTCTGTTTTTATTTTAGCCAGTTGTTTAGGGGTCGTGATTTCTACCTTCCTTCTTGTGGCACAAAACTTGGTTCAGTTTTTAAGACTTTGCTTCATTGGATTGTTAGTGTTCCATGCACGTAAGACCCAAGGGGATAGACTGATAACTGGGAGGGTTGATATCAACAATTAGGGTCTCTCCTTTTCTAGTTCTCTTTCCCTGGAACTCTCTCCTCACTCTCTGGCCTACAGGAACTCCTTTCCCCACTTCCCCTGGACAGGAAGTTAGGTTTCTATCTGAATTTTGCTTTAGTGCCAACAAACAGCTCTGCATCGCGACTCAAATGAGAGGAAAACAAAATGAATCAAAACAAGAAAGTCCTTCTGATGCAGGTGACTTCTTCAAATTTTTCCCTTATTCTATAGTCAGTCTGTTTTTATTTTTCCTCATTCTAAATTAGCTGATTTTACATTTATTTTTCCTAGGGTTTCCTGCTGTATTTAGCAAGAGGGTTGGGTTGGAGGGTGCTTATTATGTCATTGTGGCACTAGAGCTCCTAGAAATTAAGATGCCTTGATTGAGACTTTCGTGAATAAAAACCACTGGAAGAGTTAGTTTTCATGGTGTCACCAGAATTATTACAGATAATGAAAGCACAATCATAGAATGATCACAGGAAACCAAAGGATGTGGAAATGTTAGCTCTGTATATATTTTATGAAAACTTGTACTTAAATAATATAAATTAATAATTAATATTATAAATTGTTTCTGTAAAATATACCTGTGACCATAATATAAAAGAACATGAATTGAATACACACCCATCTGGATATGGCTTAGATGAACCTGAAATAAACTGAGAGTGAGTGTATAACAATCAGATGATAAACATGATAGTTAATAACCTCTAAAATCCAAAGGGAAGAGAGAATAAAACACCTAGTCCATTCAGACATAAGCCAAAAATTGAAAGTCAAAGGGGCTGGTGTTTTGAATTACATGATTTGCAATTAAGAAGCTGCTCACAAAGGCAGAGCTATGTCATTTGCTGGAGGTGAGTAACAGCTGTATTTTATTTAATCCTGTTGAATCACTCTCTTGGGTAATGCTGACTAGACTAGCTAATGCTAATATAGAAAGTGTTATTGAGCATGAGGGTGAGGAGAAAAGTTATACCTCACATATATGTAGTAAAACAATGTAAAAACCATACAGGAAAGTGATAACCAAAAGCAACCTGATAAGCACACAATTTGGTATCACGGGTACATTCATTACTGAGGAAGGGTACTGGGATAAGGAAGAATACACAGAAAAGATAACTTATTTTTCTTTAAAGTGTACCAGTGTCCATTGTATTGCTATCCTTTATATCTTGGGTGTATCATTTACATATTATTTTGTATTATCAACATTTAATAAGAAATGATTAAGAATGGGCTTAAGACATGAGGAGGGCATTTCACAGAAAGTAAATATAAATGAACAATGAATAAAAAGGAAATATTCTTTTTTTTTTCTTTTTTTTTTTTAAAGAGAGAGATCACAAGTAGGCAGAGAAGCAGGCAGAGAGAGAGGGGGGAAGCAGGCTCCCTGCTGCGCAGAGAGCCCGATGTGGGGCTGGATCTCAGGACCCTGGGATCATGACCTGAGCGGAAGGGAGAGGCTTTAACCCACTGAGCCACCCAGGCACCCCAAAAGGAAATATTCTTAACCTTACTGGTAACCGGGAAAATGCAAAGTAAAATCTGAAAAAATTATTTCAAGTCAATCATAGCCACAAAAATTGAGAAGATGAATTATATCTTGAGTTTTAAGAATATAATATAAAATGAAGGCACATCTACTGCAGATGGGAATGCAAATAGATACAAGCTCCTTAGTAGGGAATTTCTTAGTATATTTTAAATGTATCTACTTTTAAAAATAAATAAATAAAAATAAATGTATGTACATTTGATGCAGTGATTTCACTCCTAGGAGTAAAATCTAGATGACATCTTACCCTTATACACCAAAGAGACATGGATAGCAATGCTCTTAGTAATACTATTTCAAGCAAAGAAATAAAATACTTGATATAACCCAAATGTTTGTTACCATTAAAATAGATATTACAATAGCATGTTTGTACAAAGCAGAAAATATTAATTAATTACACCTATAGATACCACAATTGAAAAATCCTAACATGAGGTTGAAAAAAAGAGGCAAATCATGCAGATATAAGTATATTATAATTCCACAAATTTAAATTTCAAAAACAAGTAAACTAGACACTCATATTTTCACTTAGGGAATATAGCCATGAATGTAGGACTATGACGATGACCAAGCAAATAACTAACACAAATTTCAGAATTATGATTGACTTTAGGTAGAAGGCAAGGAGGTGTGATCAAGGAGGTTTTAGAGTGGGCCTCCAATGAAGTCATTGTTTCATAATGTGGGAATGCATAAAAACTATTATTATTTTTAGACTATATGTATAAATCTATAAAACCTTTTACATGTGCATTTCACTTACTTGTTTTAAGAATACACTACTTCTTATATTGACCATAGGGTTTTATACAGTTTCAGAACTATTTTGACATGAGCTGTGATGGGAAAAAGAAATATTACTAACAATTTTGTGCATAATAAAATAATTTATCTCATTATTATAGTATTTTTTAGTTTGTAAACTAGATTTGCAACCATTGCACTTCTTTTCATTTGATCATCTTTTTTTCTTTTAAAAGATTATTTTTTATTTGACAAAGAGGCAGAGAGAGCGAGAGAGCAGAAGCAAGGGGAGCAGCAGAGGGAGAGGGAGAAACAGTCTCTCTGCTCAGCAGGGAGCCTGATGTAGGGTTCATCCCAGGACCCCAGGATCATGTCCTGAACCGAATGCAGACACTCAAGCCACTGAGCATCTTTATCATCTGACATAGAGGTAGAACAGAGCTAACTCACCATTTTGTAAATGGGAAGTCAGGTGATTATAGACTTTAAGTCAGTTTAATATGATTATATAATAGTTACATTAATCCAATGGAATGAGATAGAGCATAAAACCTATTTAGTATTCTTGTGATAAATCCAGCTCGTTCTTAATGTATTAACTTTTTAGTACATTGTTGGATTCAGTTTGCTAATATCTTTTTTAAAGGATTTTGCTTCCAGGCTCATGAATAAGACTGGCTAAGTGTGTTAGATTTTTTCCTAGTTATGTTTATGCTATTGATTTCTGTCTTAATTGCAGTGTGGTCAGAAAATATTATCTGAAATTTACCAAGTTTTTGAAATGTGTAGCCTAACACGTGGTCAATTTTTATTATGTTTAATATAAGTTTGACAAGAATGCATCATTTCCAGTTTGTTTGGTGCAACATTATATATATGTGAATTATATAAAGTTTAATTTTTTGTGCACTTTCAAATCTTCTGTTGCTTTACTAAATTGGTCTCTGTCTGATGTATATATTACTGAAATGTCTGTGTTACAAATCTTGCCTTATGATGCTGGGATTTTACATTTCACAGTGTAGTCTATAAATTATTATTTCTTTTAGATATGACCATTATTTATCAGTACATTTGTCTTCTTTTTTTTTTTAATTTATTTATTTGTCAGAGAGAGAGGGAGCACAGGCAGACAGAGTGGCAGGCAGAGGCAGAGGGAGAAGCAGGCTCCCCGCCGAGCAAGGAACCCGATGTGGGACTCGATCCCAGGATGTTGGGATCATGACCTGAGCCGAAGGCAGCCGCTTAACCAACTGAGCCACCCAGGCGTCCCACGTTTGTCTTCTTTTTTAAAAATTTTACTTTTCTCTGTCTAGGGATGGATTTTATTTATGTATCTTCCTTCAGGCTCTTGAATCTGTGGCCTGATATTTTACATTAGTAGAAAATTATCAGCCATTTATTCTTCAAAAACTGACTTTCCATTTCCCTCATTTATCTTCTGAAATGAAACTGATTATGTATATTAGTCTCAACACTTTAACATATTTATCTCTTAATCTTTCATATTTCCCATCTCAGTTTTTGCTCTCTGCCTACGATCTGGATCCTTTCTTTGGATCTATTATTTTTTAGTTCAATAATTCTGTGTTCAACTTCATCTAATATTCTGGTTAATCTACCCAATAAATTTAAAAATTATGTTTATTATATACATTTAACTTCTAGAAATTCTGAATTATTATTTTTCAAATCTTCTTTTATACGCTCATGTTTTTAATCTTCCTTTTCAAGTCTTTAATCATATTTTTATACTTGTACTGTGGTCCATATCTGAAAAAAAAAATCCAAAGTTCTTTGGGTTTATTTTAACTTCTGTTGCCACTTGTTACTGGTACTTGGCTTTATTCCCAGATGGCTATAGCCTGAAAAATTATATGAATAAAAACTCAATTCTGTGGAGTTATACAGATGTACTCAAGGTAGACAGAAACTTTGGTACCCGCTTCTTTTCCAGGAATATATATCACATACAGAAATAAGTACATATCTTCAATACGTCAGTATTTTAGTTGCTTTAGTTGAGAGAACTTTTTCTCTCTCTTCCAAATTGCAGATTGAAACTGAATGGTGGGTCATGCAATCAATTTAAGGGGTCATAACCAACACTTTGAAAATAGAGTCCAAGAGAATAAAATGGAATGAAATAGAATAGAAAATATCAGGGTATATTACATATAATGGTAGTATTGTTTTATGAAATAAAATTATTTCTCCACTCTATCTTCCTTCCTCTTCCTGCCTATTTCCACCTTCCCTTGCTCTCTCTCTCTTATTCCTGTTTAAATGTACGGTGATTTTTTTGTGTGTGTTTTTATTTTGTTTTTTCTGTGTGTTGCAATCAATACATTTAAAAACACATTTAAGATATGCAATCTACCTTTGGGTAGTTAGTATATTACAGAATCTTTTTCTGATGTACTTTGTTTGCATCGTCTCAGAATATAAGTATTTCTTTAAAACACTGTAAAACAATCCACCGTGCTTGACCAAACTGAACTTCTCTGAGTTCCTATAAAATACCCATAAGGATATTTTCATGGAATTATAAATTTTGTTATTTGGACCCAAATGCATTTTTTCCCCAAATGTATGTTTTTGGAAAGGCAATTTCCTTTAGGAGAAGTAACAAAATCACAATAATCACGAAAAGTAATATCTACAGCAATGTTTGAGCAAGTATCATGAACATTGGTCATGTTAGTGAAGTTGTTTTGAAAGACTGCATCAGACTTACAGGCAAAGCAAATGATGAGAATCAGAGGCAAAAAGCCCAGTGTTAAACACTAATTCCATCATCTCTGCAAGGCTTTGCTCCTATTCCTGAGCAGAAACTACCAAAGATTTTGTTGAGGGGGCTCAGGGGTTCCCCCTTTGGAGGGTGTTGTAGTCTCTGTGACTCTGTGCAGTTATAGTGCCTTGTGACAAGGCAGTGTGGGAGGCCTTTCCCTGGAGTGCAACCTATTCTGGGCAGCCACCCACATCCTCATGAATATTTAAAATCTGGCTCTGGCTCTGCTGGCTGATCTGTGTCCTACACTGGGAAACAATGCATAATGAATCACCATTTTTTCCTCCCTCCCTTCCCTTCCACAAACAAACACAGGATGCCTCTCTGATTTATTTATTTCTAGATTGCATGCCAGCAAGGGAAAGCACTGCAGACTGCAACCTTCAGCAATTCTTTAGGATTTTACAATCACATTTTATTAGTTTTTCCTGACTAAATCCCATGACATTGACCTAGCTGACTTTCTTAATGGGAAAAGCAGATTTCTAGATATTATAGCTTAAGGTTGTGGAAAAAGAAAGACTTAAACTATTTACTTAGGACTCTTGATTTCTGGCTCTGCCAGTAACTACCTGGGGGAGGAAGGGTGATATTGTTCTCCAAAATATGTTTTCATTTTCTTAGCCATAAAATGGGAATAAATCTGCTTTGATTCCCTTAAGGGAAGTTGCAAGGATTATGGGAAAATCTTTTCATGAATTTATATATATTTATATATTAGAAAATACACAAAATGAGAAAAATCTAATTAGAAAATCTGTTAGGACATATAGCACAGTAGTTAAGAGTTAAGAGAGTGGGGCCTTGGAGAGCTATGTAATTTTGAGTAAATAATTCACCTTTTTTTACTTTAGTCTCTTCATCCATAATCCAGAGGTGGTAATATTCCTACATATAAAGGTTGCTTTAGGATTAAATGGGTTAGTGTGTTTATGATATTTTTAAAAAATTCTCATATATATTAGACTCTCAGTAGCTGCTAGTTACTATTAAAGAAACATACAAACATTCAGCATTATAATTGTTTGGGACCTCCAATGGGTTATGAAGATGTAAACTTCTAGAAGACAGAGATGTTTCTATACAAAGCATAGAACATTTTGACAGTGGGAACATGAAAGCTCCTAAGCTTAAAATAGAATCTTAAGCCTAAAGGATAAAATGTGACCCATATTTCTTTTCACTCTTCAGCAAACTTTTATTTTTGTTCTTCTCTCAGGAAAACCCTCTATGATTAGTGTTTGATGATCTGTCTGTAGATCTGCCTGCAACCTTGTGACACATTCACTTTAAGATTTCTTGAACAAAGTAGCTTACTAACTTCTGTTACACTTGATAATACCCTTGAGAAGGCTCTTCCTGCAGATATTGTCAGGTAGCATAGTTCCCTCTTTCTCTAAATAAGCTCACTTAACTCAGTGATGTAATAATTTTGATGAACAGAAAAGACACAAACACCGACTTTAATTATGTAGTTTGTGTATATGCACAGTGATGATTCAGGGTACACTTGGGGTATAAATCTATTCACCTAACCCATAGTACTATAATTTTATTTATTTGTTATATATGGCATATAAAGTTTTGGGATGCACTAGCTCCAGAGTTTAGGCTTTCTACATTTTCTTCAGGACTTTTTGCTTTGTGATGTAATGAAGAAAGAGGTAGGATGTGACTTTCAGCTCTGTTTCAGTCAAATAATAAATTCTACCCCCACCTTTTTGTTTCCTAAACTGTCTTTGATTCATTTTTTCACCTTGTAAAAGCTACCAGCTATCAGTAAATACCTAGTTACCTCTGTTTCTCCAAGGCATATCAATATTAGGTTCAATAGAATAGTATCCTCTTGAAACATCACATGAAAGATGGTCCTTTCACCAGTGACTGCCATCTTAACATGGTCATTAATTCTGTTTTCTTTCCTCAGTCCCTGTCCTTGATCTGAAATGCTTCTCATCTCCATTTTATCTCTTGTGATCTTGTTTCCTCTTGGTCTCTCTACCCTTTATACTATGATGTTGATTAGATTTATTATGAAAACAATGATAAAATGGAATAAGCATGATAACTATAGAAAAAAGGATGAACAATAGCAAGTATTTTCACAATTACAGAATTTCAGAGCTGAATTAACTTGCAGAGTGAATGGGTGTAGAAAAGGCACTGCCATTACCTGATTTCTCCTTATATAAAAAGGAAACACTTATAAAATGTTAGAGCCAAAAAAAACCTTAGAGGTTACTCTGCTCCCTTAATGAATCAAAAATAGACATTGATTTCCTACTGTATGTTGGACAGTGTTCTTTAGTTCTGGGATATAGTAGTGAACAAGACAGAAATTTCTAACCCTCATAGAACATATATTTCAAACATTTTTTTTTAAATTATTGAGGGATAATTAACATATACAATGTTAGTTTCAGGTACACAATGTAATGCTTTGCTATTTGTGTGTATTGCAAATGATCATGACAATAAGTCTAGTTAACATCCAGCACCATCCATGGTTGCATCAATTTTTTTCTTGCTATGAGAACTTTTAAGATCTACTCTCTTAATAACTTTCAAATATGCAGTTTAGTATTATTAGCTGTAGTCTGTGTGTGGTATCTTACATTCTGTAGTCCATATGCTATACCTTACATCCCCATGAGTTAACCCTATATTTTTTATATACATACATACTATGATAAAGTTTAATTTATATATTAGGCACAGCAAGAGTTTAACAACAATAATAATAAAATGGAACAATTGTAACAATATACTGTAATAAGTTATGCTAATGTGGTCTCTCCATATATTTCAAAATATCTTATTGCGTGATGCTCACACTTTCTCTTGTGATGATGTGAGCTGCAAAATTCCCATGTGAGGAAATAAAGTAAGGTGAATGATAAGCATCGTGATGTAATGTTAGGTTATTAATGTCCTTCTGATATATAGTTGGAAGGAGGAACATCTGCATTGAGATCTCCATTGACTGAGGGTAACTAAAACCAAAGAAAGTAAAACCATGGATAAGGAGGACTACTATAATTTTCATAACCGATGAAGGGAGAGAGCTTTAAAAAGGAAGTAGTTTACCATAATATTCTTCATATAATTGAAAAAAGGTTTGTAAATGGGGCCCCCTAACATTCAGTCCTATTCTTTTCCCAGCACTATCCTCATTATGAGTGACTCAAATATGACCATAATTTTCTTAGATCTCTCCCCTGTGCTCCCTGGCCCTTACCCACTGCTGTGGCTCACTGACAAGGAGCATATGTATGTTTAAAATTGCAGAAAATAGGGATGCCTGGGTGGCTCAGTCAGTGAAGTGCCTGCCTTAAACTTTGGTCATGATCCCAGGGTCCAGGGATGGAGCCCCACATTGAGCTCTGCCCCTCCTCCCCACACCAGCTTGTGCTCCTGCTCTCCTTCAAATAAATAAATAAAATCTTTTTAAAAAATAAAAAAATAAAACTGCAGAAAATAAATGATCTGATTACCAATCTGCTTTGCCCATCTTGGATTTTCAGTAGACTTCACTGTGATATTATTTCTTTTCTTTCCACATTACAGATATTCACTAAAAATTAGGCAGCAATATTTGGACCTATGTACATGAGAAAAATTTATCCCAGTTCTGGTATGAAACTGTCCCCTTGGGAAAGACACAAGTCTTTCAACTGCAATCTGAATGTTATCCACAGTTGAGCCAAAATTGTATAGTGAAAATAATTACCCATTGGCCTGACTAAAACCATTCACCATTTAAAAAGTATTCTCCTTTACCATCTGATGCTGAGCTCTGTGTTAAATCAGGGGCTTAAACTAAAAAAATATGCTGTAGTGTGGGAAATATGGGGCTCCTTTAAAATGTCTCATTAAAAACAATTAAGAGGCTATTAGCTCTTGCACAAGAAAAATAATGCAACTATTAATCTTCATGCTTAAGTACTGACAGGTGGAAAAAAACCCTACTGAAACCACAAGGATAGTTGTCTAAATAGGAAGGAAAAAACTTTCTTCTGCATTTTCATATATAACCTATGCAGAATAATTTTAAGTGTTTTGTATACTTTCCCACAAACATTTTAGAATCCTAGAAGGTAAGAGTAAAACTTAGAAATTTAATTCACTTTAGAACTCACTTAATTTAAAATCATTGATTTCAAGCTGCCCATTTCACAAATGAGACAACTAATATTCAGAAATGAGAGGGTCTTCTTAAGGTCATATAGCAAGTTGGTAGTATGTCTGGATAAGAATCAGTTTTTTTCCCTGATTTCTCTTTGTTGCCTTAGAAAGTCTGCATTTTCTTTGAAATCTGATCTAGAATATCATAGTTTGCTTTTCAGTAAAGGAAGTGATGCTGAGAAATCTTCCAAGGAAATTAATACTATTAAAAGTACAGATATTAGTTATTCCTTTGATAACAAATTTTATCTCATGAGACAAGAAGTACTCCTTTCCTTGAAAAGTAGTGAGTAGAACACATAACACCTGGCCACCTCTGCAAAACCTATCCTGATCAGGGAGGTAGGGAGGGAGGCAGTCCCTCCCTCCCAGCCCTCTTTTGTGCTGCTAATTCTTATGGTCTAGGTTTGCAAATGTCTATGGTATTGCAAGGTTGTACTGAATCATTAGGCATCTCTTTGTGCCTAAGCTTGAAAAGGAAATTTCCATTTAAAAATATATTTTCAGGGATGCCTGAGTGGCTTAGTTAAGCATCTGACTCTTGATTTTGGCTCAGGTCATAATCTCAAGATCATGAGATCAGGCTCTGTGCTAGGAATGGAACCTGCTTAAGATCCTCTTTCTCCCTCTCCCCTTGCCCTGCCTCTCTCTTTCTTACTCTCTCTCTCTCAAAATATAAAAAAGCTGTCAAAAATTAACTGATGCATTAACCATATTAATCGTCACTGCAGAGCAGCTGGATAAAGAGCATTAATGCAGACCCAGAGAACTATAATTTTATAATTGCCTTTGGGCATCATGAATTAGAAAGGGAGATAATGAATCAAGTTTTGCTTACAATAGGTACTTTTCTTTATCTTTAGTTTTCTTTAATGGAAAACACTTTAAACCCAGACAGGGGGAAAAAAAAAATCTACTGATAAAAAAGTCACTATTCATTTGTATTATTTCCTACAAGACAATAGTTCATCATATTGCTAGAGAGGAATAACTTTTATGCACATTTCAAGATTCTTCTAGGTGCTTTAATAATTAAATTGACATGAGACAGATTAAAAGGAGAAAATAACCAAAGCTTAATTATTTAATCACAGAGGCCCAATAATAAAATCAAAACCCAAAGAAGTGACCAAAACAGGCAATTTTTATACTGTTTAGGCAAAGAGACATAAAGGAATGTCAGGACATAGGACAAAGAGAATTTATGTTCAGGAGCTTCAGTAAGGAAGGAATTCCAAACAGAATTTGGGCTGGGGTAGTAAATTGGTAAAAGTAACAAGGTTTGTTGATACAGTTGTCTCAGCTCTGATTCCCCTATCTCTGGGGATAAGGAAGTCTCTTTATGTCCTGATACTGAGAGAGTACTTTTCACGTAAGAGATTTATTATTTCCTATTTTTTTGGAGACAAAGTGGTGGGGGGAGGTCAGAATGTTCTTAACACTGGCTGTTTCTTAGGTTAACTTTAATCCAAAATAATCAACATATTAAAGTAGTACATTTTGGGGTGGCCCTGTTCTTCGTCCCCACAATATTTAGGTAGTGTTTGCTAACTGTACAGGATTTATTCATATAATAGTTTTTTTTTAATCTTTTAATAATCCCATCAAGCAGATAAAGCAGGGATTATTATTCCCATTATACAGGTAAGGTAACAAATACAGAGGTTAATAAAGTGATTTGTCGTAAGTAAATGAAGTTGAGACTTGACTAGACCTTCTTCCCCTGCTCAAATTGCCTCTCTTTGGAGTCCCATTGGATTTAAGGTTTTAAATGTAAGTTGCTCAGAATCCCAGTGTGTTAGATCTCTGTTTCCAACTCAGAGGACTTTTCTGGACAAAAGTAGCAAAGTTTAAATGAAAGAATATTGGATGAGGAGATCTTGATTCCAGTTCAAGTTTAACTTTGGGAAAAATCACCAAACTCTAGGGGTCATTGATCCTTTAAAGGAGTGACATCCTTCAGGAAGTTTCTGGTATCTCTGTCACTAACAGGCTGAGTCTCCTCTCAAAGACTGGCAGAAAACTAACATATTCTTAACCATGTAGAGCACAATGAAGGAATACAGCCAAATCCCCACTTTTTTTTTCCATCCAGAATACATAGAAGTAAACTTTATTTTTTTTAAATTTTTTAAAATTAAATTCAATTAGCCAACATATAGCACATCATAGTACATCATTAGTTTCAGATGTAGAGTTCAATAATTCATCAGTTGCATATAACACTTAGTACTCATCACATCACATGCCCTCTTTAATACCTATCACCCAATTACCCCACCCCCCTCACTGACCTCCTCTCTAGCAAACCTCAGTTTGTTTTAATTGTTAATTGTCTCTCATAATCTTTCTCCCTCTCTGAGGACTTCCTATTCATTTTCCCTCCCTTCCCCTAAGATCCTCTGCACTGTTTCTTATATTCCACACATAAGTGAAACCGTATGGTAATTGTCTTTCTCTGACTGACTTATTTTGCTTGGCATAATAAGTTCCTCCAGTTCCATACACTTTGATGAAAATCATAAGTATTCATCCCTTCTGATGGCTGAATAATATATACATATATATATATATATATATATATATATATATATATATCTCACTTCTTTATCTATTCATCTGTTGATGGATATTTCAGCTCTTTCCACTGTTCCACTGTTTGGCTGTTACGGACATGGCTGCTATAAACATTGGGGTGCAGGTGGTCCCTCAGATCAATACATTTGTATCTTTGGAGTAAATACCCAGCAGTGCAATTGCTGGTAGGGTATTTTTAACTTCTTGAGGAACCTCCATACTGTTTTCCAGAGTGGCTGCACTAGCTTACATTTCCATCAACAGTGTAAGAGGGTTCCCCTTTTTCTGCATCCTCACCAACATTTGTTGTTTCCTGACTTGTTAATTTTAGCCATTCTGACTGGTGTGAGGTGGTATCTCATTGTGGCTTTTTTTTTTAAGATTTTTATTTATTTATTTGACAGACAGAGATCATAAGTAGGCAGAAAAGCAGGCAGAGAGAGAGGAGGAAGCAGGCTCCCCGCTGAGCAGAGAGCCTGATGTGGGGCTTGATCCTAGGACACTGGGATCATGACCTGAGCCGAAGGCAGAGGCTTTAACCCACTGAGCCACCCAGGCACCCCTCATTGTGGCTTTGATTTGTATTTCCCTGATGCCAAGTGACGTGAGACATTTGTTCATGTGTCTGTTGGCCATTTGTATGTCTTCTTTGGAGAAATGTCTGTTAATGTCTTCTGTCTATTTCTTCACTGGATTGTTTCTTGGGTGTTGAGTTTGATAAGCTTTTTATAGATCTTGGATACTAGCCCTTTTTCTGATATGTCATTTGTAAATATCTTCTCCTATTCCATAGGTTGCCTTTTAGTTTTGTTAACTGTTTCCTTTGCTTGCAGAAGCTTCTTATCTTGATGAAGTCCCAATAGTTCATTTAGACTGGTGGATGCTATTCTCTTTTCTGAAAAGAATATTCTAGGCCTCATGTTAGAAAGTGATGATGATTTCTACCAGAAGTACTAGAACCAACAAAGCTGAGTGGAGCTTTATAGCAGGAAAGACATTCTATCAGAAGTGTTTATAGGAGGGGGAGCATAATATTTATTTGTTCCATCACTGGTTGGAATACCTTGTATTCCACCATGGTATACCTTGTACATTGATGATCCATACAGAGAGTTTCTGTGCCTTTCTTACATATTGTTAATAATGACATCAGTAATTTGAACCAGTCCTATTTTGCTTCCTTGAATTATGCTGCCATGATTGAAAAAGCTTATGTGATGATGCCTTTTGTGAAAATGTCCATATGCCTGCAAAGGTATGTATGGTAAGCACTGGATGGCTAGTTTATGCTAGCATACCTAAATGCCCCATTTAATCACTTTCTTGAGAATGTAGAGATTCCATCCTCACTCTATATTACCACCAAGCAGAATATGTAGAAGAATGTACTCTTCAACATTTCAAGGTTAGGGGTTCTGAGGTGGCCAACCTGGATCATGTCCTTATAAGAAAGAGTGTCAGAATGGCAGGACTTGATCTCCTTAGAGTGCAGGTCCTGAAAGAGGGAAAGACTACGTATAGTTGCTAGGGTAAATTGCTGCATGTAGATTCCAGCAGTGGCTGCCTTTTCCAGTTGGCTGCTTCTAGACTCCCTGTCTGTAAGTTGCCTCAATGAATCTACATATCAATTGCTATCTGGGTCTTTTCTCATCTTCACTAGATCATCACCCACCCTTGGCTAGGAGTCTGTCAGGGTGCAACTACACAAGGTAAAACTCAGAAGGATCTGGATCACCCAAGAGTGAACATGAGTAGATATAGATGTTAAGGGGTATATAAATACGTATATGTATACACACAGACACACTGAGCATGTATTCTCAACTACCCATAATGGCTATTTGTTAGGAGGAAGGGCAGGATGTATCAATAAAGTGTAATTATTAACATTTCTGTGTACAATTCATTGTTTTGTTTTTTAATCAGATTTATATGCTCTGGTAAGGTGATACACTATAATTACTCTATTGCTTTAAGGCTAATTGTTTGGGTTTTTGAAAGCTGTTTGGGCTAAGAGAGTCCATTCAAGATGATAATACCAACTAAAATGATCAAACCATTAAATTGAAAAGAAATCAATATTAATATCCTCTACTCTTTAGTGGCAGATAAGCAGTGGTCAAAGTGTTGGCCATATTGATCACTCATTAAGTTTTAGTGCATTTATCCAGTAGACATTACCTGTGGAATTCAATATGAAAGATATTTTTTACATATTATAGTTGATGTGCCAAAGAAGAAAATCTTCTTGGTGTACAAGTAATTAGAAATTTAGACTTATTGTTCCCCTACCCTTACCCAGCCCCAACTGTAAGGGTCAAGCAGAATGTGATTCACAATGAAACAAGGACAATTCCTATTTGGTTTTCTGGGCAGTCATCCAAGCAATCTCTCCTCACTGCAGCTTTGAAGTATGACAAAGAAGTAGCTGCCCCATGGTGTAGCAGCAAGATGCCTTCACACTGTAGGAGAATCTCATCAAGGAGAATCAGCTTGGTGAGAAATATTACTGAAGTGATTTGGAGTGACCGTTTTTCAGAAGGGAATTGCTAAATAGAACTCAAAAGATTACCTAGGTTGATAGTTGTGATGAAGAGAGAGTCTTTCTTCTGATAAAATCTCCTCATCTTTCCCTTAGTCCTCCACTCCCATGCTTGTGATTTAGAAATTCAATGTAGTTTATTTAATGTACTATGTGTTAGTTAAACAAAATAGTATACTATACCAGATTAGATATTCTCTTGTATCAGCAAATTTTGCAAAATAGATAAAGATACCACTTTCTTTTTTTGTCATGTTATTTTAGTCATCAAAGTGGAAATAATACAGTTTTTAATTTAGACTTCTATTAAAGAGAAGGGTTGTAAAATCAAGTCTATACTTTTATAAAGTTTCAAAGGAAAGGATGCATTGTATATACATATGAAATATTTTGTGTGTATGAAAATTCTTATAATCACCTCAACCAAGTGTATCATTCTTATGTCAAAAGTTTTTGAATTGTTAAAGACCTAAAAAAGGGAAATTTAATGAATTTTATTAAAAATGTTTTGTTAGTAGTATGATAGATAAATATAACAATGACTTAATGTTTCTAAAGCAGATTTATTACTGCTTTATTACTGCTAATTATTCTCCAATTGGGGAGGAGAATGCATTGATATAAGAGATGTATAGAATGGAATATGAATGTTAACATGATGTAAAATGGGAATTTACAGAGATCTGTATCCTTCTGATTTTATGAAATATAGTTCAAAAGTGGAGGGTTATACTATCATGAGAAAGTCCAGCCTCATTTCAATCAGGGACTCCTAATACTATTCTTTCTGTGACTGAAAGAAGAGCTTATTTTATCCCATATAAATTAATATTCTATATCTAAAAAAAAATTTAAAAAACTGTGGAAAGAACCAAGATGCCCTTCAATGGACGAATGGATAAGGAAGATGTGGTCCATATACACTATGGAGTATTATGCCTCCATCAGAAAGGATGAATACCCAACTTTTGTAGCAACATGGACGGGACTGGAAGAGATTATGCTGAGTGAAATAAGTCAAGCAGAGAGAGTCAATTATCATATGGTTTCACTTA
>PISX010031286.1:0-17600 GCA_004024625.1 Mellivora capensis
AGAGGGGGTCGGGGTAATGGACATTGGGGAGGGTATGTGCTATGGTGAGTGCCATGAAGTGTGTAAACCTGGTGATTCACAGACATGTACCCCTGGGGATAAAAATACATTATATGTTTATTAAAAATACAAAAATTTAAAAAGCAAAGATAGGAAATAGGTTTTAAGAACATGGAAGCACTTCCAGAGAAACAGCATCGTACAGGGATTTCCCATTCCGAGCTGGGGGTCAGCCAGACAGAGGTCTAGCTTCTGCCTCTGCCTCTAACCAACCAAAGGCAAACGAATCTCTTTGCACCTCCATTTGCCCCTCTGCGAAGTGGGGCTGTCTGTAGTCTCATTCAGCCCATAGCTAAGTGCTTCATCGATGTAGATAGAGCTAAGCTTATTTCTTAGCTTATTCCTTAGATTATTCCTTAGCTTATGAGCCCTATCCTCTCCAAGAGCCCTATACCCCACTCTGCCCCGAAGACAGAATCCAGAACACTTGGCTCCCTGGTCCCCTTGCAGGACGAAGGCATGACACCTGGCTTTCACCTGTCATGAACACCCATACAGGATGGCAAGGTGTGAGCGAGCAGCCTAAAGGAAGAGGCTTGGAGGAGGCATCATCTCTCTGACACCAGTGAGAGGGGACAGTGAAGGCAATGTCCTCATCTGTGTCCCACTGGCAGACTCAGGGTCCCGGCCTCCAGGGTGCAAGGAGGAGTGGTGACAGCAGGCCAGGCTGTTACCTTGCTGGTTCTGCAGTGTTTCTGGTGCTTGATCTCCAAGGCTTGGGTTGGCTCCCAGCCTGTTTTTCTTGACCCGTCAACATAGTCCATGACTGCCTAATATCTTTTTAAAATTTGCTTCTTCCATCCTAAAAGAGCCAGAGCGCACCGTCTGTTTGCAACAAACAATCCTTCTGGAGACAGAGGCGCTAACATCTATCACACTCGCGTTCAAGAGATTCTGCCATCATTAGCATTTTAATTTTACAGATGAAGAAACCGGGGCTTGGTAAGGTTAAATGACAGGAGATCTTGCAAACCCCCATTCATTCGGCGTAATGAAATATGGTTATGTCACCATAAAATGCCAAGTGTTACACTTAATCAACAATTTCACGGAAAAGCCACCGTCGCTGTGTGGACTCTTAATCAGCATCATTTACTAGCAAAGAATTGAGAGGAAGGAGGGAAAAAACTATCTTTCAGCAGGTCTGAAGCCCATGGAAAATAGCCAAGTAAATTTTTCAAAGAAAACTCATGTCTTTATGAATTTGCCTCTAGGTGGTAAATGCACAAATCAACAGGCAGAACACACTGCCTCTCACAGGAAAACACTGAAATTCTAATAACAATCAGCCCAGCAGCTCAATTGTCTCTCCCTTCCTTGTCCTTCTCCTGTTATTGCAATGATCTGCACACATCCATGCCCATCATATTACATTTTGAGATCCTTCAGGCATTTTCTAACTTTCTATTAAGGTATTTATTATGGAAAGTTCCAAATTTTGCAAATAAGTGGAGAGAAGTGTATCACGAACGCCTGCCCACCCATCACCCTGCTCAAACCATTATCCACTGAAGACCAATTGTGCTTTGTCTATTTTCCTACATACTTTCCCCTCCTCCAGATTATGTTGAAACCATTTCTGGACATCAGTATCATTTCCAGCCACAAATACGTCAACACATATCTTTAAAAGACAGTTATCTTTGTAAAATATAATCACAATTCCATTATCCCTGCTAGTAATTAGGTGATTCACTAATTTCAGGAAATGTCCAGGTGGCACTCACATTTCCCTGTTTCCATACATTTTGTACTGTGCTCATTAATGGGGATTGCCACAAAGCCCATAAACCACAGATGGTAGATAGGGCTTTTATAAACCAGAGTTTCTTTCCCCTCCTATTCTCTTTTCCTGTAATTTATGTATTGAAGAAACTGGCTTATCCATCTTGACGAGCCAAGCTTCTGCTAACTCTATCACCATGTTGTCATATAAAACGTTCCCTGACCCCTTATATTTGCTATAAATTAGGTCTAGAAACTTACCAAAAAAAGATTGGAATTTCTGGCAATACAACTTCAAAGGCATAATGTCTACCTCTATTAGGAGACGTTTATGTTCTGGTCCTCTCTCTGTGATATTAGCAGTCATGGATGATCGCAGTTTAGAATCATTACTTTGCTAGGCAATTGGGTTTTTCTGCTAGGGCTGTCGCAAAATACCACAGACCCAGCGGCTTCAACCACAGAAACGCCTCTTCTCACAGTTCTGGAAGCTGGGAGTCCGGGAGGCAAGGTTGTAGCCAATTTGGTTCCTGGACAGAACTCTCTTTGTGGCTTACAGAAGGTCACCCCCTCGCTGTGTCCTCACATGGCAGAAAGAGCAAGTGAGCTCCAGTGTCTCTTTCTCTTCTTATAGGGGCCCCAGCTCTGTCAGATTAGCATCCTACCCCTAGGACCTTGTGTGTGTGTGTGTGTGTGTATTTCCAAATATAGTGACACTGGGGATACTGGGGGTAGGGCTTCTACATAAGAATGTGGGGGAGGGCGCCTGGGTGGCTCAGTGGGTTAAGCCTCTGCCTTCGGCTCAGGTCATGATTCCAGGGTCCTGGGATTGAGCCCCACATCAGGCACTCTGCTCAGTGGGGAGCCTGCTTCCTCCCCTCTTGCTGCCCGCTTCTCTACTTGTGATCTCTGTCAAAAAAATAAATAAAATCTTAAAAAAAAAGAATTTGGGGGAGACATAAGTGAATTCATAGCAGCATTGTAAAATGGGACCTTCTGAGCGAATTATCACTTATTCTGCATTTATTAGCCTAAATACCCCTATAAAGAGAAACCCCTTCTCATCGACTATTTGGATACACTGAGGAATACTTTATAATCAGAAAGATGAGGGTTCTTTCCCTCTCTTACTGGTTTCCAAAATATGTGTTTGTGTATTACTCATCTTTGTTTTCCAGTGCTTTTAATATATCTGACATACAGCAGGGGCTTAGCAAATGCTGAGTTGAGTTGAGTTGCTTTCATATTGCCTTAACGGACTATACTAAACTTGCTGAAATCCCAATTTTCTTGAGAACATTTTCTCTCTAAAAATAAGATATTATGTTTACTCTCTGGATAAGAGCTTTTACACCCTTTAGAGCAAAGATGTTGCTTAAGGATACATGATAAGACGCTCTGAGGTCTCAATCAGAACGTGGACAATAGATTTCAAGAAATCCCTCCAAAACACAACCCTATAACCCATCTACAGACGTTGACCAGCCCTTTATCTGGTTTAGGGTGTCATCCAACATGCAGATTTTCTTTGAGATGTAATATTCGCCACCTCATATTATAGAGACCGGAGCCAACCAGTCTGTATGTCACGCTGGGACGAAGCAGGAAGGAGTCAGTGAGAACAGAAACAAAGCAAGGACCGCATTTACAAAGGCTCTAGTTTCAATGACAGGAAATTAACTTGGTCAAGAGGCTGTCTCCAGGGAAGACAACCAGGAGTCTGGCAGCAATCCCACTGGATCCTAGCTCTGGAAGTGCCAATCTTCCTTCTCAACTTCCAGCCTTTAAACCCAACCACAGGCACACACACACATACACACACGCTCAATCATATACATCTTCCCCACAGTTTCACTGAGGCTGCACAGAGATTCCCTCGCAGCCAAAATCAAAGGTAAAGCTGCGGGGCTCCTGAGATCGCTACGTTGTAGCAGTAACTCTATTCCCACCCCAGATTACAAACCCTTCCCTCCTCTATCTCAGCTTCTGCACACAACCTCGAGTCCCTCCTCCAAACAGGTAGGACAATTGAAGTTTATATATATACATATAAAATTCATTTTTTGCTTATTCAATATATATTATGGGTATACAATAGAATGTGTGTATGTGTATTACCACATATGTGTGTGTGTGTGTGTGTGTATATTTCTCTTCTTTGCCATTGGATCCCGTGATCACTACATTATAGGTGTACAATAGATATGAATTAAATTAGTGAATCAGCTTCTATGAACAGACCTGAATGAATGTGAGAGCAAGTAAGTGTGGGGATAGAGGAAGAAAACCCTGTTAGTCAATCTGCTTTCAGAATTACTCACCTGAGATCAGCAATTCCATTTCTTCAATAAATATTTTGAACAATACGTGGTGAATGAGTGATTGCATCATAAGGCTAAAATGACTAACTGTAGCTAATATATCCCCTGGATATAAAATTATGCAAGTGACTCCTATAAAGCACACTGAAATAGGAACATACAAGCAGAGAGTGCCTTGCAGAAAGCAGGACGTCCCACTAAAGAAGAGCACCAAACAGTCCCAACACCTGATCAAACTATTGCTCCTTGCCCTGCTCTTTCCCACCCCCCCTTAAACCTTGGTTTAAGATTTTTTCTAAAAATCATGGAGAGGTGAAAAGCAAGATCTGAATATCTATACAGGGTTAGTTTGTTGGTTTAGTTTGGTTTCTTTTTATTTTATTTGAGGACTATGTGTTTGGAGAGGGGGTAACTTTCCATTCAAAAGGGAGGAGAAGAAGGGAATTTAGAGACTATGTACCTGGCATGGGTCAAACACAATATCAGCTGGTTCCTTTCAAAAGAACGCTGTCAAGATATATAGATATAATGATAATTATTTGTAAAATAAAGAAATAGAAACTCAGAGGTCAAGTAGCTTTCTCAAGGTCGAAAAGCAATGGAAGTGGAAAAGCCACAGTCTGAATCTAGGTCTGTGGGCTTCAGAGCCCCAGGGTCTTTCTAGACATGGCTTCGCACCTCCTCTCAGGCACAACGACGCTTTATTTCCCATTAAGGGAGCACACCCATGTGCCCAGTGTTCGTAGTTAGTGTCTCCTAAGTGCCCTCAAAGAGCTCAAAGAGTTTGCAGAGGCTGAGTAAAACAGGTATGTGTTATGCCCAAGTTTTCGTGTCCGAGAGACCACCAAGGAGCCAACACCGATGCAATCCCACGAGGGTTTATTTGACAAGCTTAAGCTTGGGCCCAAGTATACCCGACACAGCAGAGTAGGGACGTGGGCCCCGAACCGATTACAGTCAGAGTTCTTAAAGGCAGAGTGGGGGTGGACTCGGCGGTAGGTAATCAGGCCACGACTGCTGGCTGAGCAGTAGGTGAGGACAAAGGGGATGTTCAGAAGGGCTATCAGGGTAAAGAAGACTCAGGATATTAGAGTCCTGGTTATTATCAAGTCAAGGCCGTTTCTCCCTCTGATGAGACACTAACATGACGACAACTGGGAGTTTCCTGGTGGAATGTCACACTTCTCCTATCAAGTGTTCTTGTTAGTGAGATTTAGGTTTAACTTTGTTTCCATTTTCTTCCACCTCAGCCTCAGCCTTCAGTTTTATGGAGGGGAGGGCGATATTAGGGCTAGACTCGAGGTGGGTACAGCCTTGTTTTTCTTGGCCTCCACAGTATGCAGCTTTGCTCTCCGCATGACTGTCCCCTCTGATAACACATGGGGGGAGCATGAAAATGGGAACAGAAATAATATCATACAATGCAAAACTTGGACATGAGAAAATACAGTAGAACGATATGCACTCAGAAGGAAACCATGAGTGTTCAAACATCACACTGTACTTTTTAAAAAAAATTTTTTTAATTTATTTATTTGTCAGAGAGAGAGAGAGAGAGAGAGAGCGAGCACAGGCAGACAGAGTGGCAGGCAGAGGCAGAGGGAGAAGCAGGCTCCCCGCCGAGTAAGGAGCCTGATGTGGGACTCGAACCCAGGACGCTGGGATCATGACCTGAGCCGAAGGCAGCCGCTTAACCAACTGAGCCACCCAGGAGTCCTAATCACACTGTCCTTTAAAGGGCCACGGATTTATGGACACGTATTCGGGGTGTTCTGCTCACCTCCCACAGCTAAGTGAATACGTGCCCGAGTTCTAAGCCAGTCAACACGGGAACACTAATGCTTCAGCCAAAATCACCACACCAGCCAGTGACCAACAGAGCAATCAGTGTCACTAGCAATGAAATGCCTATAGAAAGGAAGTCATTTTAACTTAATGAGTTTACACCATTTCTGTTTCCAATAATATCTCACCATCATGCAATGATCCTTTCAGAATTGTTCTTCCCTGACAACGGCGCCGTTTAATCACAGGGCCCCGCGACTCAAGCTGAACTCGGCTTTGTTGGTGTTCAAACAGCATTTGGCTGATAGGCTTTCCCCTATGCTCACGTTTTGTCACTGAATATGGAAATGTAGGTGTCTCTATTTGCAAAACACTCAACGCTACAAAGTCAAAAGAAAATTTTATCTTCCTTTAACCGCTAGACAACCTAGAAAGTGTTCACTCATTCATGCAACAAACTCTCTTCAGGGGGCTTACTGAGGTCATTTCTGGCCCTCACCACAACCTGCCACAGTAACTTCAACAAATTCCACTTACCCAGAGTCAGGCAGGCACCACTCACATCTGTCTGAATACCCAACTATCATACCACATATCCCTGTCCTACAACAATCTACCTATTATCCTAACATTGTATATGAAATTATTTTCAACTGAAAACAAGAAACTGGGGTGCCTCAGTTTGTGAAGCGTCTGCCTTTTGCTCAGGTCATGATCCCGGGGTCCTGGGATCGAGCCCTGCACCCTCCTAGAGCCTGCTTTTCCCTCTCCCTCTGCCTGCCATTCCGGCTGCTTGTGATTTCTCTGTCAAATAAATAAATAAAATCTTTTTAAAAAAAATAAATAAAAATAAAAACAAGAAACAAAATCAATACCACATCAGTGAAAACACTAAAAAAGGAAAGATTATGGAAATGAGGACCCAAAGTAAGTTGTAAAATATAACCTTATACCCTTATGATCTCTGCTTTCTAGCCCTACTATTCTGTTTTTATGGAAATATCCAGATTATAAGTAGAATGACTACAACCTTGGGCAGGTTTGGGGATCCTTATAGCCCAATAATCTAGAGTAATAGCAGGGATTGCACTCGAGAAGACACTATTATTCATTCATCAAATTCAGGAAAGAAGCTTTCTAGCATCATGCAAAAAATATTTTTGGCCTCAGCAATGACTAAAATCTTCACATCATTTTTATCTCCCGACAATATCCAAGAGAAATGAAGCACTATGACCCCTTCTAGTACAATACCAAAGCCTGGTGTTGGCGGCCAGTGTGCACAGAGCACCAGAGAAGCAATTATAAGGGTGGAAAGGGGCTCTACATATCATCGTATGAATAACACGCTGATTACCTCCAAAGCCAGTATCAGCCCATTGACAGCAGCTGCCTGGAGTGCAGTACTCGGGAGAGGCACCAGCTTTATCAGAGTTCAGGAATCAATTAGCAATTAGGCAGAAGAGTGACTGCTATCTTACCATGGATAGTGGGTTGAATGTGTCCCCCTAAAAGATCTGTCCACATCCTACTGAGAAGCAACTGCAAATATTACCTTATATGGTAAAAGAAACGAATGTGATTAAATTAAGGATTACAAGAAGCGTCCTCTACCTGGATTATCGGGGTGGGACACCTGTCCTTCAAAGAGTGAGGCAGAAGGAAATTTGATGGAAGAGAAAGACGCAACATAACCACGGAGGCAGAGATTGGAGCCAAGGTCAAGGAACGCTGACTGCCACCAGAAGCTGGGAGAAGCCAAGAATGGATTCGCCCCAGAGACCCTGGAAGAGCACAGCTCTACCAACACCTTGATTCCGGCCTTCTGGCCCTCCTAAGTGGGAGAAAAAGCATTTCCGGGGTTTTCAGCCGTGCAGGTTGTGGTCATGTGTCAGGGCGGCCACAGATAAGTAAAGGACCACGTGTCTATCATTCCTGTAACTCGAGCTCCGTCATGTTAAAGACGGCAGGAGAGCGGGGACTGGGCCAAACACGCCAGGCACAGGTGTGCTGAGAGGAAGGACAGAGTTTGCAAAGAGAGAAATGGCAGGCTGCAGGCATCAACAGAAATTGGTAACTGGGTCACACGTAAGCACAGAAACCAGGAAACTAACTGACGCTGACCCAGCAGCCTGGAGTCGCTCGGGGAGGAACAGGGCACAGCAACGGGGCGCGCGGGCTCCAGAGGCACCGGCCTGAGGTCAAACTCACTTTCGCTAGAAGCATGACCTTGTCCGAGAGCCCAAACTCTGCCTTCCAGTCTCCTCATCTCTAAAGTAAGTGAAGTACCTATGTCGTGGGGCTACGGTGGGGGTTAGCTGAGATCATTCCTGGAAAGGAAAGGCACTCCTTGGGGGGAGTTTTGGCTCAGTTCCACACCACTGCAATAAAGTGACTGTTCCGATAAAGCACAAACGATGTTCTTGGTTTCCCAGTTCATATACAAGTTATGTTTATACTACACTGTAGTCTATGAAGTGTGCAATGGTCTATTAAGTATATAAAAACAATGCACATATGCCATAAATAAAATTACTTGATTGCTAAAAGCTGTTAAGCGTCATCTGAGCTTTTAGTAAGTCATGATTTTCTTGCTGGTGGAGGGTCCTGCCTCAGTGCTGGGGCCTGCTGAAGGCTGGGGCGGCCGCGGCAATTTCTCCAAAGAACACAACAATGAAACGGGCCACACGGATTGGTGCTCACCCACGACTTCTCCGTAGCGCGCGATGCTGTTTGATAGCATCTCACCTACAGCCAAGCTTCTTTCAAAACTGGCCTCAGGTCTCTCAAACCTGCCGTAGCTTTATCGTCTCTGAGTTTGTCAGACTGCCAGTCCTTTGCTGTCGTTTCAACAATCTTCACCGCACCTTCAGCAGCAGGAGGCTCCATCCCATGGAACCACTGTCTCTGCTCATCCATAAGAAGCAAATTCTCCCCCGTTCGAGTTTGCTCACGACCCGGCCGCCCATCAGCCCCGTCTCCAGGTCCCACTTCCGATTCTAGCGCCCTTGCTGTTTCCACCCCGTCTGCAGCCTCTTCCTGCCCTGAGCTCCTGAACCCTGTAAAACTGTCAAAAGCACAATCTCTGAGCAGCGCGATACAGGGAAGTGCAACACAATGAGACGGGCCTCTGTGCAGAAGACTGTCCAGCACGTGGTCCATATTCCGTCCACTTTAGCACTTACCATCGCTAGTACCAGAGTTACTGGCACCAGAATTTGTATCATGCTGACAGAAGCATGAGCCAGGAAGCCAGACAAGAGAGCAAATAATAAACACACAAACCACAGGTGTAAATCTGCTGTCTGTACCACCGGGTTTCTTTAATTCCTTCCCGTTGATCTCATTTCTGCCTCCCAGGGCATTAAAGGGGACAAACAGCTTCTGACCACTTTAACAAGCCTTTGGAAGAGAAGCTTGTGTGGGCATTTAAAAAAATACCTTTGGATGTCGTCTATCAACCCGGATACCGGCTCTGTGCTCAGCCCTGCTCACAGAGGAAGGGTCACGGTTGACGCCCCCGAACGGATTCCCTGCCTCGCCTTCCCAGACAGCCTCTTCGTTGCCACCTCCTTGCAGGGGTCAGTCTGTCTGCTCCTCAAGATGATAAAATGTTAAAGCTACAACCATCACTCCTGTTCGTTGAATGCAGAGATGCAGACACCCAGGCCCAAGGAAACACGGGGCTTTCCCAAATTCCACACCTCGTTATAGGTGCAGTCAGATAAGGATCACAAAATAGCGAGGATTCTTTAGGAAGGCACAGGAGAGTACTCCCCTCTGGAGGATTACATGAAGCTCCCTCTTCACCTTCCAGTCCGGGAAACGACCGTAGCCTCACCTTTACGCTCTGGTGTCCAATCACGTCTCAACGAAACGACACAATGAATCAACCTGAGTGAAAACTGTTTCTAGGACAAACACTCCAGCAAATTATTTTAACTTGCATTCGTCTGGTGTGATATTCACAAAATATCTAGGAACTAATTATGCTGGTTCCGGTACATTTCAGAATCAGTGGACAGCCAGTACTATTCTGTTTCATACTGTATCATTGAAATATATTTGAAATCAAGAAATAAGATGCCTCCAGCTTTGTTCCTTTTTCTCAAGATTTCTTTGGCCATTCTGGATCTTCCATGCTTCCACATAACTCTTAGAGTTGTTTTTTTTTTTTTTTTCTATTTCTGTAAAAGCTGCCATTAGGGTTTTGATGGGAACAGCAATGAATGTGTAGATAAGTTTGGGTAGCAGGAATATTTTAACAATATCAAGTCTTCCAAATGATGAACATGAATGTCTTTCCATGTGCTTTTGTCTTACTTAATTTCTACATTCAATGTATTGGCATAAAGACAAACATACAAACCAATGGAACAGAATAACAGCCCAGAAATAAACCCACACATATACAGTCATCTGATCTTCAGTGAGAGTGCCAAAAACACACAATGGGGAAAAGGACCATGGGGATTCCTGTCTTCAACAAATGGTGTTGGGAAAACTGCATATCCAGGTATTAGAGATTGAAATTGGATCAAATCATACACCAGACACAACAATCAACTCTTAATGGCTTAAAGATGCAAATGCAAAACTGTAACTCTCTAAAAAGAAAACACAGGAGGAGAAAAACACTGGTCTTGGCAATGATTTCATGGATATGACTCCAAAAGCACAGGCAACAAATGAAAATAGACAAGTGGGACTACATCAAACTAATAAGCTTCTGCACACCAGAGATAATAATCAACAGAGGGAAAAGACAACCCACAGAATGGAAGAAAAGACTAGCAAACCGTATTTCTGATAAGGGGTTAATTTCAAAAATATATAAGGAACTCATACAACTGAATAGCAAAAATAAAATAAAGATACCCCAATTAAGCCATCCAGATTGGAAAGGAAAAAGTAAAACTCATTATTTGTAGATAATCTAATATTACATATAGGAAACTACAAAGATGCTACCAAAAAACTGTTAGGACTAATAAATAAGTTCAATAAAGTTCAGCATACAAAATCAATATGCAAATACCTATTGCATTTTCATACACTAACAATGAACTATCAAGGAGACAAATTAAGAAAAACAATCCCACTTAAACTGCATCAGAAAGAATAAAATTTGTATGGAAACACAAAATATCCCAAATAGCCAAAGCAATCTTGAGAAAAAAGATGAAGCTGGAGGCATCACACTCCGTGACTTTAAACATTACAAAGCTGAAGTAATCCAAACAGACACCCAGATACATGGAACAACAGAGTCCAGAAATAAACCTATGCATACAGGGTCATTTGATTTATGACAGCGGAGGTAAGAGTAATTCGCGGGTAAAGGACTGTCTTTTCAATAACCAGTGTTCAGAAAACTGAACAGCCATATGTGAAAGAATGAAATAGGATCACTGTCTTAATACCGGATATAAAAATTAACTTAAAATGGATTAAAGATTTGAATGTAACACCAGAAATCATAAAACTCCCATAAAAAACCATAGGGGTAAGTAAGCTCCATGATATCACTCAGGGTTTTATTTGTTTGTTTGGTTGGTTTTTTTGATCTGACTCTAAGGGCAATGGCAACAAAGGCAAAAATAAATAAATGGGAAAACACCAAACTAAGGAGCTTCTGCACAGTAGGGGAAAAAAAATAAAATGAAAAGGCAACCTACCGAATAGGAGAAGATATTTGTAGGTGATATATCTGATAAGGGATTAATATATAAAATACATAAAGAGCTCATACAACTCAATAACAAAAAAATAGTCTCATTTAAAAATTTTAAAAAGTGGACTCTGAATAGAAATTTTTCTGAAGAAGATAAACAAATGGCTTACGGGCACATGAAAAAACACTTTAACCTCACTAATTATCAGGGAAATGCAAATTAGAACCACATTGTGGTATCTTACAACCCTCAGAATGGCTACTATCAAGAAGACAATACTGGGTGTCACACGCAAACAATGAATCATGGAAACTACATCAGAAACTAATGGTGAATTGTACATTTATTATAACACAATAAAAATAAAAGACAAGAAATAAAAAGTGGTGGTGAGGATGTAGAAAAAGGAAACTCTTCTGTGCTGTGGGTGGGAACGCAGACTGGTGCAGCCACTAAGGAAAACAGCACAGAGGTTCCTCAAAAAATTAAAAATATGTATGATCCAGAAATTTCAATTCTGGGTATTTATTCAAAGAAAATTAAAACAACTAATTTGAAAAGATATTTGCAGGGGCGCCTGGGTGGCTCAGTCAGTGAAGCGCCTGGCTTCGGCTCAGGTCATGATCCCAGGGTCCTGGGATGGAGCCCTGCATTGCTCCCTGCTTAGTGTTTAGCCTGCTTCTCCCTCTCCCTCTGCCCCTCCCTCCTACTCATGCTCTCTCTCTCTCTCTCAAGTAAATAAATAAAATCTTTAAAAAAAAAAAAAGTAAAGATAGATGCACATTTACATTCATTGCAACATTACTCATAATAGCCAAGATACAGAAACAACCAGTATCCATCGATGGATGATGGATAAGGAAGATGTGATATATATGTACGATGGAATACCAATCAGCCATTAAAAAGAATGGAATCTTGCCATTTGCAACAACATGGATGAGCTACAGAGTATTATGCTAAGTGAAATAAGTCAGAGAAATACAAATACCATACGATTTCACTCATATGTAGACTCTAAATAAAGAAACAAACAAGAACAAAACTCCCAGATGCCAAGAACAGGTTGGTGTTCGCCAGAGGCGTGGGGGCTTTGAGGGGATGAGCAACACAGAGGAGGAGGGTCAAGGGATCCTAGCTTCCGGCCATAAATAAGTCACGCGGATGTAACGTAGAGCACGGCCACTATAGTCGGTGATACTGAATTGCATATTATGTAACTTTATATGGTGGGAGGGGAAACAAGACATACTGTGATGATTTCATGGTGTAAGCAATCCTGAATCCTTACGTTGCGCAGCTGAAAGCAACATAACTTTCTACGTCAATTATACCTCAGAAAGGCGGGAGGGAGCCTCAAGGCCATCTTGTTTGAAACCTATTTTTGGTGGCAACTGAGAAAGAATTCCTGCCACTGCAGAAACACCTTTCTTGAGGCAATTCTATTTTTAAAATACCTTTAATCTTTGTTATTTTATACTTTAAAGATAGAAAAAAGAAAGGAGGTATCTTTTGAAAACCACACATATCCTTTCTATTTTAAAAGCCCACTTTGGGGTGCCTGTGGGTGGCTCAGTCAGTTAAGCATCTACCTTCAGCTCAGGTCATGCTCTCAGGGTCCTGGGATCGAGCCTGCAGCAGGCTCCCTGCTCAGCGGGGACCCTGCTTCTCTCTCTCCCTTTCCCCCTCCCCCCTCAACTTGTGCTCTCTCTCTCAAATAAACAAATAAAGTGTTTTTAAAAAACAAAATCTCGTCTTTCCCAGACTAGGGATTCTAATTTCCAATAAGCAACACTAGAGGACTCTCGAGATTCCTATTGTCCCAGCTGCCCAATATACTCAGGGCAAGTAACTGAGAGTAGAAAACAAGCAAAGGGGAAGAAAAAGAAAGAAAGGAAGAAAGAAAGGCAACGAAGAAACAGACTCTTAGCTCCAGGGAACACACTGACGGTGACCAGAGGGGAGGTGGGCGGGGGTGGGGACACAGGGGACTGACGGGGACGAAGGAGCGCACCTGTCGCGACGAGCACCCGGTGATGTATGCCGGTGCCGAATCACTCTGTCGTACCCTGAAACTGATACTACACTGCGTGTTCACACACTGAGATTTAAATAAAAACCTAAAAAAACAAAAAACAAAACAAATCAAGAAGCTAGAGACAAAGACCCTACCAGTCGCTGAAGCTGCTTCTCTCAGACAGCACGGGGAACGCGCTCTCTGCTCCGCGTTTCTTCTCTAGGCTGGACGCTGGGCCAACGTCCTCCGGAAACCCAGGCTGAGCACCTCTTTCCCTGTCTCCTGGACGCACACGCAAATACACAAACGCGGCCAGAGGTGCCCACACCTGTGGGTGTAGGTGCAGCTGTCCACTTGAAAACGAGTTGGTTTCAGTTGCACGAAAGGGACAAGATGGAGTTCTCTTGTGTTCCCTCCTTTCGCTCTTCTCTCAGTCTACTGTGAGAGCAACTTCGGAAGAGGGAGCGAAGCGGTGCGACAAGCCAGGGGGATACCCAGTCCGATGACCTTCCAAACAGCGCGCTCGAAGCAGCACGGTGGACTGGCTGCCCAGAGCTGCCCCCGGTGACCCCTGGGCCACGCATCTGCCCGGCTTCTTGCAGCCAGGGACGGGGCACTGCAGGGAAACCAAGTCCGTCCCATTCCTGCCCAGCGTGGGATCCTCTCAACAACAAATGTGACTGGGGGACTCCCTGCTGGTCTGACGGAAACTTCCTCAGAACGGCACCACAGAGGCAACCTCTTCCTACCCGGTCTTTTCTTCTCTCTCTCCGTTCATGGGGTTCAGATTTGGTCATGGCCCGAAGCCCCTCTCTGCTCATTCTTCCTCCTTTATCCTTCGCAGGACTTCCCGGGGTAAACCTCATGCATACCTAATCCCCTCCAGCTCTCTGCTTCTCTGAAGGACGTGAAGAAGGGACTTCACGAGCATCACGACTCATCACTCTCGTGTTCTAGTGAGAGGTCAGAGCCAGCATGAGAAAGATGTAAAGATGCTTGCCTGGAAGGAGGACAGAGGAGCGGAGCTGTACACAGTGATTACGGATGTGACATGGCCTCTTCGAGGAACCAGAAAGCTGAAAGGAAGGAAAAAGGGGGTTTGGGGGGTCTTGGAAAGAGGAGAAAAGGGGACCCAGGAAAAGGTGGTCCATGGAAAGGAGATCAGACAGGAGTTCACAAAGCCATGTTACTGTAAAAAAGACAGGTTCCAAAGGCTGGACAAGTAAGTGGGAACACGGTCTTAGGAAATAGCATTTCCAGTGACAGTGAGGCTACCTTGACGTTGTTCTAGAAGGGAGGAAAAGAACACAATAAAACGACAAAGGAGGGGCGCCTGGGTGGCTCAGTTGGTTGGGCGACTGCCTTCAGCTCGGGTCACGATCCTGGAGTCCCGGGATCAAGTCCCGCATCAGGCTCCTGGCTCCACGGGGAGTCTGCTTCTCCCTCAGACCTTCTCCTCGCTCATGCTCTCTCTCAGTGTCTCTTTCTCAAATAAATAAAATCTTAAAAAAAAAAAAAACTACAAAGGAGATGGGGTGCCTGGGTGGCTCAGTCATTGAGTGTCTGCCTTCGGCTCTGGTCATGATCCCAGGGTCGAGATGGAGCCCCACATCGGGTTTCCTGCTCAGCGGGAGGCCTGCTTCTCCCTCTCCCACCCCCCCTGCTTCCGTTCCCTCTCTCACTGTGTCTCTCTCTGTCAAATAAATAAATAAAATCTTTAAAAAAAAACAACACTACAAAGGAGCAAAGATGGTTTCATTTTAAAAGAGAAACGAGGTAATTTCTCAATGATTCTCAAAGCAAGAAGCATAATGTAAAGATTTTTTAGAAATATTTATTTATTTTAGGGATGCCTGGGTGGCTCAGTTGGTTAAGCAGCTGCCTTCGGCTCAGGTCATGATCCCAGCGTCCTGGGATCGAGTCCCACATCGGGCTCCGTGCTCGGCAGGGAGCCTGCTTCTCCCTCTGCCTCTGCCTGCCACTCTGTCTGCCTGTGCTTGCTCTCTCTCTCTGACAAATAAATTTTTTTAAAAAAGAAAACTATTTATTTTAGAGAGTAAGTGAGTGAGTAGGGGGAGGAGCAGAGGGAAAAGGAGAGAATCTCAAGCAGATGCCCTCTGAGCGCAGAGCCCAATGTAGGACTCGATCCCATGACCCTGAGATCATGACCTGAGCTGAAATCGAGAGTTGGACACTTGACAAACTGAGCCAGCCAGGGACCCCAAATGACATAAAGACTTTTTTTAAAAGAGAGAGTAAGAGCAGAGGGGGAAGAAAGCAGGGGGGGTGGCTGACAGCTGGGTTTGCCACACACCTTGGGGGAGTAATTTACCTTATGTGCCCCTCAGTGTCCTGGTCTGATAACGGGGTCAACAGCAGACCGCTGGAAGTAGTGAATGGATGACAAGCACAAAGAAGGTAGCTTAGAAAGCTAACATTAACTGAACATAAACTGTTTGCCAGGGCTCATGTGAAAGGCTTTCTACAGAATATTTAAATTAATCAAAAATGATTATTATCCTAAGGGATATGAGGTATGAAAAAGGAGTGATTGTTATAAGTTACTGAACTAAATCTAGACATTTTCAAAACTAATGAAAATCAATGAATGAGATAGACTATGTCACTGTCCAGAGAAATTTCGAGATTATTAAAAAATGCTACCCCATTTGAGAACCCTTCCCACATCAGATTCCCCCAGAATGCAAATACCTTGTTACTCCTATTACAACTGCCACCCTTACAGAAAGAACCTGACATATGGAAGACGTTCACAGACAATAAAATGACTACAAGTTTGAAGACGGCACCTCCCCTCATCTTCCTTGGAAATCATTCAAAATCAATGAGGAAAACAAAGTCACTAATCCATTTTTTGTGTGTGAAAACAGGAAAAAGCTAACATGCAAAAAGTCAACACAGGTATAGAAGCTGTCAAAAAACAGTGAAGACTGAGCAGAAATGTGAGTGGGAAGAAGTCGAGAAAAAAAGCCAAGATGGAACAGAAAGAACAAGAAAAACAAGTTTCTCAAAGGGAAGGAAGTGAAAGGAGAGAAGCCCACCTGGAAGTAAAGAACCTTCCTGGGATGAGAGAAACAAGATGAGTGTGTGATGGGAGGGTCACACCCACACAAGTCACAGCGTCAGGGACCCATCGTGTCAGGGACAGACTGGGAGGAAAGGCTTTTCACTGTGGAAAATGCATACATGTCTGTATGTATATGTATATATATCACAGATCCTATATCCACTGATGGGGAAGTAAATTCCAAACAAATTCACATGCACAAAGTCAACAATTATTTCAACTAACCTGGAACAGAGTTCTAGCCCCCCTCAGGACACGTTTTAGGGAAACACATTAAAAAGTTCACATAGTTCAAAAATTGATAATCGAAAGGAACCAGGGGTGCCTGGGTGGCTCAGTCAGGTAAGTGTCTGACTCTTGATCTCAGCTCAGATGTTTATCTCAGGGACATGAGTTCAAGTTCAAGCCCTGTGTTGGGCTCCATGCTGGGTATGGACCCTACTTAAAAAAGTCGCAGGGATGGGGGGACACCAGTACAGGACTATTCAAACCCACCACAAGCAAAGAAGATAAAATTAAGAGGAGGGAAAGAAAACACCAGATAAAGAAAGGATAAAAGGCAGAAAAATATAGTCACAGAGCAGTTGAAAGTTTGACCATATCTTACAAAATAGACTTTTTTCTCTTTTTTTAATTTCATTTCTTTTCAGCGTAACAGAATTCATAGTTTTTGCACCACACCCAGCGCTCCATGCAATGCGTGCCCTCCATAATACCCACCACCTGGCTCCCCCCAACCTCCCACCCCCCGCCCCTTCAAAACCCTCAGGTTGTTTTTCAGAGTCCATAGTCTCTCATGGTTCATCTCCCCCTCAATTTCCCTCAACTCCCTTCTCCTCTCCATCTCCCCATGTCCTCCGTGTTATTTGTTATGCTCCACAAATAAGTGAAACCATATGATAATTGACTCTCTCTGCTTGACTTATTTC
>PISX010031287.1:0-17615 GCA_004024625.1 Mellivora capensis
CTGCCGTAGGAAAATTCAGGCACAGTGGTGTTAAGTCTGTCACAGACCGAGTCTGCACTATATTCCTGCTGATAGAGACACTCACCGGTACCGTCTCTGCCTTCAAGGACTCCATCATTTAAATGACCCATGATCAGCTCTTGGCAAAGATCATTCGCTCATCACGGTAGGAAGGAAATTTTTAAATCTTTGGTCTGGCCTAGCCAGATAGTTCTCGTCTTCGTTTTATAGATGACTCAGAGTCAGATTAACCTGCCTGGTCAAGATCACGATGCCAGTACGAGACAGGCTCCCCGTCTGGGTTGGCTACTCTCTGCCAGGTCTCCTGCAGGGGCAGGACTAGAGCTGAGAGGAGCAGCGTGGGGACCAGCTTGCAAAGCTCAGGGGGAAACACCTTCGCTCTTAAATGGGACTTCCCCAACCTTCTCTGAACGCAGAGTGTGCATGGAGCTCAGGGGTGCTGAACCTTGACCATGTAACGGCCACACCCCAGGAACTTCTCAAAGGGCCCATGTCTGCTCTGTACCCCATCTCAGAGAGATTAGAACCTCCATGGGTGGGGACCCAGTGTGAGGATTTTTTGAAGCCTCCCAGGGATTCGAACATGGGGTCCAGATGGGGAACTGGTGGTGTGACGCTTGCTTGGCCTTTGCGATGAACCAGATTTGCTCTTAGAAACTTCAAGTTGGAGGAGGGCCTGGGTGGTTCAGTCGTTAAGCGTCTGCCTTCAGCAGGGTCCTGGGATGGAGTCCTGCATGGGGCTCCTTGCTCAGCGAGAAGCCTGCTTCTGCCTCTCCCACTCCCCCTGCTTGTGTTCCCTCTCTTGCTGTGTCTCTCTCTATCAAATAAATAATCTTAAAAATCTTAAAAAACAAAAAAGAAACTTAAGTTGGAGAGAGATCCTACCTGAGATGTAAAATCATTCTGTTCCAAGAGGAATTCCATTTTCTTTTCTTTAACATCTCCACCTATGTATGTATATTTGAGGGATTCCAAATCCATTGGAAGGTGCCAGAACTTTGGATCTGGCTACTACTCAGGGTTCTGTGCTTGCTGCCATCCAAGCTGGGGAATGGCTTCATCTCTGGTCTGCAAGTTTTTTGGTTTTGTCTTGTTTTGTTTTTTGTTTTGTCTATAGTAATGACCCCTGTGTAGGCTGGTACGTGGAGGAAGGGGCAAGGGGAAGGTCAGCATCCCCTCCTGGTTCGGTACTTGGCATACAGCCGGTGTTCAAACACAACAGTCCCTTTCTCTTCCTTCGCTGTTCCCTCTTGTCCTTTTGCTTAATATAAAATGAATCAAGAATCTTAAGAATTTCCTGGCTGTCTTAAAACTGAGGCTGGTGACATTGCCCAGAGGCCCCATCACTGGGACCAGGGAGGACTTGGAGGGGTAGCTTGTGCCATCTTCTGTTGGCTCAGGCTACACGATTAGCAGTGGCACCATTCTAACGGCCTTTGTTTAACTTGAGGACCTGGAGTCAAAGTTCATTGAAATCAGTGAAGCTCAATGGAGACAAATATGTGTATAGAGTCTCCATTCAGAGATGCACTAATTGCTTGCCCGACTCACTAAATTCTAATTAAAACCATTCCACCAGATGATTTTATTTTATTCCTTTCAACTTGTAATTAAAGCATTTACTGGCCAGCTCTCCGAAAGAAGGGAAGAGATTCCGCTTAGGTGTTCAAAGAAGAGAATGGGAAGAAGGTCCCCGGGGTGGTGACTTGCTTGTTTGCTCTTGAGTAAGATCAACGCCTTGTTGATTGGAGAGGATTGCAGGGGAGAAGTTTGCTCTGCTTTGGGACATTCAGTTAGCTGGATTCCAGCTTGGTTCGAGAATTCAGTTCTTCGTGTGGAGACACTCCCAGGAGCAGGACTCTTAACGTGAATCACCACTCCAAGAATTCGTTATTGCCAAACCCAAGGCACAGGTAAGGACCCACACACTTAGGACTTTCTCAGGATGCCCTGCTGTGGTCTTTCGTTCCTTGCTCTCATCCTCCTGGTCTGGATCAGTTCCAATCCCCTCATTGTATTAGTGACCCCCCCTTAATGACTGTCCTCAAATGGGGACCCCCAGAGTTCTCTCAGAGTTTCCTTGTTGCTCATGTCCTGCTTGACCTTCCTGGATTCCCATCTTCTCTCCTCCTAGACACAGGTAGTAATTCCTGGGGGGTAGGAATTGGACAGACACCAGGTACCCAAGACACCATATACACAGCTCGAGAGTATCCTCCTTACTAGAGAGACTTTACAAACTTACAAGAAAAACACTGAGGTCCCAGTAGATAAACAAAGGCAAAAATCATTCACAAAATTAAAATATGAGTGACCCAGAAACCAAGCAAATGAAAAAAATGAAAAAAAAAAAGAGACAAAAAAAAAAAAAAAGACTCAAATACAGAGAACAAACTGGGGGGTGCTAGAAGAGAGGTGAAGGGGATTGATGTAATCTATAGAATTGAATTGAGTAATGGCCTTTAATAATGGCCCCCTGAGTAATGTATAGAATTGTTGAATTGTTAAATATTCATCATATTATTATACTGTATACCTGAAACTCATATAACATATACATTCAATTATGGTTGAAATTTTAAAAATTTAAAGGTTTTATTTATTCGAGACAGAGCACACGTGAGAGAGCGGGAGTCACGCAGACACATGTGCACAGAGGCGGAGGGGCAGAGGGAGATGGACGTGGGCTCGACCTCAGGACCCCGGGATCATGACCTGAGCTGAAGGCAGAGGCTTAACCGACTGAGCCACCCAGGCGTCCCACCCCTGTGCCAAAAAATAAATTTTTAAAATCCTAATGACCAAATGTTTAAAATGCAGATTAAAACAAGCATGAGATACTATTTTATACCCATTTAACAATGGGGTTGCTCTAACTCAGAAGTTGGTGAATGCCTGTTCACATTCAGGTGAGCTGATATGAGTAGATACGGGTATCAGGCCCCCCAGGAACAAGCTCAGGGCCCAGGACGAGGGTCTGATCAGAGTCCCACGTGTCATGTGTCTATGTATGTAAGAGTCACAAAGAAGCTAATACACTGGGAAATATTTTCAATCTTCTTACCTTGACAAATACACCTTTCTAATGGTAGGATGAACCTGCTGTTCTTGGATTTCCAAGACTTCTTTCAAGAACTCGGTAGAGGGAGAGTGAGCTGTAGGCTCCTGATGCCTGGCCTTCCTCCTTTTCCCTCCCTGGTTCTATCTCCACTTGTGCACACCTATGTGGACACGCTGATGGTATGTTCAGGATCTTTCCAGGTGCCTCCCCACTCCTCCACCAGCAGATCAGGGGTATGGACACTGCAGCTCAGGTCTGCTCTTGAGAAAATGGTCCCCAGGGAGGAGACTCCATAGCCCTGGAGACAGGTCTGGGAAACTGAGGCAGGCATTGCCAGGACTCCATGTGCTTCGGCCATGATCTAGGGAGTCAAGGGTCATGGATTCCCCATGGGTTATCCCCTCAGCCCTTAGAACCCTTAGGTTATGGGAAATATCGTGGCTCAAGGAAGGCCTAAAAGGGGCTCAGGAAAGTGTGTGACCAGGGCGGGGGCTCTTCTTGCCAAGATCAGTAGGAATAGGTACTCTCTTTCTAGGAAACAACTCAACAATATGCCTCAACTATGTTAAAATATGAATATTCCTTGACCCAGACACCCAATCTTTGATTAGAACTCTATACAGAACACGAAACAAAAAAGTGAATTAATGTTTACGTATAAAATATTGCTTGATAGCATTATATATCATAACCCTCCCCCCCAAAAAACCCCACAGCTGACGTGTCTAACAATAAATCATTTACCAAATCACCAGGGCACCATCCAAATAAGGCTTACGACGTCCAGTGTCAAAAACAATACAGTATTTAATATATAACGTTAAGTGAAATATTTAAGTGAAGCATTTTTATACATAACGGCGAATGGAAAAAAAAATCAAGATGTGAAATTTTCCAGACATGCTCACTTGTAGTGTAGAAAAATATTTAAATGTAAATATGTCAGAATAGAAGATTCAATGCTGTCGATGAGGTGGGTAGGGACGAGGGAATGCATTCCAGGTAATCCTTTTCTCTCAATGTTGGCCTTTTGGAAAGTATTCTAAGTAACAGCTTACTGGTTTTAGTCTCATAAAAAAAAAAAAAAAAGAATGGGGGCACCTGGGTGGCTCAGTCGACTGGGCGTCTGCCTTCAACTTGGGTCATGATCCCAGGGTCCTGGGATTGAGCCCTATATTGGGCTCCCTGCTTGGCAGAGGGCCTGCTTCTCTCTCTCCCTCTGCTGTTCCCCCTGCCTGTGTTCTCTCTCTCTGCGCCAAGTCAGTAAATAAAATCTTTTTAAAAAAAAAATGTACAAGGGGCACCTGGGTGGCTCAGTGGGTTAAGCCTCTGCCTTCGGCTCAGACCATGGTCTCAGGGTCCTGGGATCGAGCCCTGCGTCAGGCTCTCTGGTCAGCGGGGAGCCTGCTTCCCTCTCTCTCTGCCTGCCTCTCTGCCTACTTGTGATCTCTCTCTGTCAAAAAAAAAAATCTTTAAAAAAATGTACAAATTATTTTAGATGTTTTGAAATAAGGCTTAAACACACAATGTAAGTCGTTGTGATGACTTTACACTTCGGTTTGGAACTGGGCTCACAGGTGCTTATTACATTGCTAAAAATAAGTTAGTACACTAGTAAAGTAGGCAAGGAATTACGGTTTTCAGAGAGAAGGGATCGAGGTGAGTTCTGACGGATCTCATTCTGGACAGCTGAGGTCCAGATATAATGATAAAAAGAAATACTGAATTTCTTAGAAATAAAGATATATAGAAATACGGGGACAAAAAGTAAAGGAGAAATGAAGTTTTGCTGACTGTAGGGAAAACATCGCCGATAGGAGGTTTTGCCCTGAGCCTGCTGGCAGGCGGAACAGAACAAGGCCGGCACCGACACTGCTCTCTGTTGGTAATCAGCCTCTACCAGACGTAGATCACTTGGCACGATATTGGGATCTGCCTTTCTGGAAGGCGTCCTTATCTCTCTGTTTCTGGTCCAGTTTATGAGAGGGGCACAATCAAAACAGGTTGAACTCCGCTCTCTCAGACATTTCCTATACCCGCGTGTAAGCTGTTGAGTCAAGACATTTCTCTGCCCTCCCAGGGGGGTCCCAGGAAGAATCCGTGTTGCCTTGAATTGGTGCTTTGAGGCTGCTGGAGAGAAAAAAAAAATGTCTGTCTCTGCTCTGAAGGTGGGAACCAAGAAAAGCTGATAGGACAGACTGAATGGGGAACATCAAGACGGCATAGGATTTCTGTGCGGAAGAGTTTTCAGGAGGAATTCTGACTACGGTGCATGGGGCTATGCTGAGTTCTGGGGTCCCCGAGACCACCACTGCTTCAGACATTGAAGGCAAGTTCAAGGTCCCCAAGACTAAGGTTTGGCAATTTGCTAGAAGGACTCGCCGTCACTGACGGCCACAAGATACGATGCTCAGTTTATTATGGCAAAAGGATAAAGACTAAAATCAGCCCAGGGAAGAGACCCCGTAGGCCAGAGTGCCAGCAAGTTCCACACATGGAGCTTCCGGTGGTCACTGCCTGGTAGAATCATGGACAACAGTCTCTTCTCCCAACAACGATGCATGACAATATGCTTCGAGTGCTGCGAGTTGGGGAAGCTCACCCAAGCCTTGAAGCCCAGAGCTTTGATAGGGCTTCCTCATGTCACCAGGTGTGACCACCCCCCCCCCCACGTGGCTTGACCATAGTCTGGGGCTCCGCTACTCAGATTCTCTAAAGCCAACTCGGGTATGAGGTGTTATTGGATCGTCCCATGCTTTAGGGACTCTCCATGGCTGTCCCCCTTCCTCATCCCTTGCCAGTGAGAACAACCCAGTCTTGAAAAACACAGGCCTGTGGGAGCAGTGTTTCCAGATAGTGGAGTCGCAACAGTCCTCCTTTGGAGAGCAGTTTCTGAGACGGAGTCATACGTGCGCCATATTTGTTGAGGGGCACCTGCGGGCAACAGAAGGGTAGCCCCACAAAAGTCCATCTTCTGTTCCTGGAACCTGTGACTATATTACCTTCCATGGTAAAGGGACTTTGCAGCTGGGAATGAGTTAAGGATCTTGAGATGGGGAGGTCAGCCTGGATTATCGGGTTGAATCCAATACCATCGAAAGGGTTCATAGAGTAGTGAAGGTCAGAGGTCAGGGGGTCAGAAAAAGAAGGAGGAAATGTAGCAGTACAAGGAGAGGTCTTCGAGGGAGGTTCGAAGATGCTTGTGACAATGTTGGCTTCAAACATGGAGGAAGAGGTCATGAGTCAAGGAAGAAGCCCGTCTTAAGAAGCTGGAAGAACCAGAGAAAGGTTCTCCCACAGAGCCCTCAGAGGGCCTGCAGCCCTGCCAACATCTTCATTAGCCCGGGGAAGCTTGTGACCTCCAGATCTACACGACAATGCCTTTGTGTTTGTTTGAAGCCACCAAGTTTGTGGTCATGGGTTACAACAGTCGTTGGAAACCAGTACAGTGTCCAGGCGAGTCCGGCAGTGATGCTGACGTCTCAAGGGCAGCCTTGACCAATGGTCCAGGGGGCTCTGGAGTGAGCGAAACCTTCCGAGCTGCCTGTGGCTGGGCCCAGATACCCTACAGTGCTGTGTTGGAGTCGATGGGGAAGTGGCCACCTGCCCAGTGAAGGTTACCTGCCGGCAGCAGCCCCCATTTACCTAAAGGGACACCTGTGGGTTACATCCCACCGTCCTCTCAAGCTGGCTTGTGGACACAGTCACCCTGTTTCCCCTTGGCCCCCGTACTTGGGTCAGAAGGAGCAGAAAGCAGACATGTCCCCTGGTTTTCTTTCGAGGGGCAAAAGCATTTTCATGACGGTTCCAGCAGAAGTTTCCAGTAGAAGGGAAGCCTTCGTGTGTGAGGCTAACTAATTCATGCAGGCAACAGAAGAGGAAGGCTGTCGGCTTACTCCAAATGCGTGGCTCTTCTGTTTGTACGTTTGCTGACAGTCTCCAAGGGCTCAGGGGGCTGCCAGGATACAACCCTCAGGACAAGGCGCATGGCCTGCCACAGGGATGTGGCCAGGGGAGGCTAAAATAGTAATAGTATTGGCCAACACTTTGTTATTGATGATCATGACCTGTTTCAAGTGCTTTACAACTTTGCCACTTGGGACATATTGTCTGTGGCTGGCCAGACCTGGGAGCTCCCCAGAAACGCAGATGCTCAGGTCTCACCCCAGACCTAGCAATGAAAGAGCATTTTAGCAAGATCCCCAGGTCAGTAGAAGCAGGTGAAAGTTTGCAATGTACTGCTTTCCGTGCATGAACTCTTTGCCTTCTCCAGGAAAGCCCTAGGAGGGAGCTGGGATTATTTCCGCTTTAGAGATGATGACGTTTGGGCACAGAGGGATTAAGTGATTTGCCTGGGCTGGTGAGGGCTGAGCCAGCATTGAATTAAGGTCGTCTGTTGCAGAATATGAGATCTGAAGCAAACCTCTCCTGGGGAAAGAAAAAAAGAAGTGACTTCGGTATTACCCAGAACTAGATTCAGCTCTCAGGTCCTTCTTCCTGGCTGTGTGACTCTGGACAGGTCGCTTAACCTCTCTGGGCTGCTCTTCCCCCATCAGTAAAGGAGGACAAGGACAGCATGTACTTCACAGGGGGGTTTCGAGGCAAGAGAAGAAGACGCACATGAAGATGTAGCAGTTAGCGTCCGTCCCTGTTAACGATCGCTGTCAGTTTCACGGTCATCCTTGTCACTGTCCCTGTCCTGATCGTCATCACCGTCAGGCCGCCAGGAGGAGGACCCAGGTTCACGGGGGACAGGACCCACGGGAGCTCAGCAGGGAGTCACCCGACTGGAGTCTCGCGTTGGTGCCGACCAGAGACCTTGATGCGCTAACCGCAGACCCAACTTTTTTAACCTCCGGAAGCCCCTGTGAGGCTTGGGGCTCCTGTTTTGTCCTCCTCCTGGCCGCCCAGAGTCGAGAGCCACGACTCAGTATCTTCCTGGGAGAGTTAACTCGAGGGCAGTGTTCTCCCCAACTGGTGGTTGCCGTGGAAACAGGTGCCCCTCGGGGACCTGACTCTTCATCTCCTGGAAAATAATTGTCCAGTGTTTCCTGTGCCTGTTATTCCCAGGTGACACTGGCCAAAAGGGCACATGCTGTAGCCCCCCCCCCCCCCCGAGCATCACCTCTTCTTTATGGCTCTTGCAAGGAGCCTGTCTTCTGGCTTGTGTTTGAGTCTCTGCCTTGGTGCTCATAGGCTGGGTCGCAGGCAGCACTGACTTTTTGAGGTCGATTTTCTTTGCCAAGCCTTGCATTTTCGTGCAGCTCCTTGCCAATGTCCTTTTAATTTCTGGGACTCCTCCTTTGGACACTGCCCTCCCCTTCTTTAAAAGAAATCCAGAATCCTCAAGGATCTGTCTGCCGCAAAAGAAACTCTCAAGGAAGGAGGCCACTGCTGTTCGAATCGCTCTGTTTCCTAAAGTTCGTCCTCCCTGCACGTGGAAGGGGTCTGTATGGGTCCCCACGGCTCCCCCCACACTTCCCCCTTGAGCGGGCCGCAGCCGTTCTAATCCATCCATATGTGGGTATGTGTGTGCGTGTTGGGGAGGTGGACAGCGATAACGTTCCCTGCTTTTCCTTAGCACAGCCAAGACGGCCCGAGATATTAAAAAGAACCTCACAAAACGGCAAGGAAAAGCAAAAGAGAAACAAAGAAAAATAACAGAGGCATGAAAACAGCCCAGAACACTGGGACAGGTGTCTAGGCTCTACTCCCAGAGTTCTAGTCCTTCCGGGTGGGCCCCTCCTGTGGGTCCTTTACCTTCCAAAGTCCGGCTTCCTCCCTCTGTTGTGACCGCCGCACAAGGAGCTGGTTACCCGGTCACTTCTTGAAGCAAAGGCCAAGAAGAAAGGTTCTAACTCTGTTACGCCCACCCGTATCCCCCCAAGAAGAAAGAGAACATTCTAGAATAGAGCAGGATGTAAGAGAAAATACTGCATCCAAGCCATCCCAGACCCAGAGTCCTTGACCCTCTCAAATATTTCTATAGATGTGACTTACCTTTGTGGTTAGTCAGGATAAAAGAAGAGCTGTTTGACTGTCCTCACAGCATCTAGAATCTTCTCTGCTTAGAAATCTGCTTTCTTGCCCCCATCAATCCATACAGTAAATAGAGTTTCAGGGCCCCTGGGTGGCTCAGTCTGCTTAGCATCCGACTCTCAGTCGAGGCTGAGGTCATGATCTCAGGGTCGTGGGATCGAGCCCCGTGCTGGATTCCGTGTTGAGCGTGGAGCCTGCTTAAAGTTCTCTCTCTCCCTCTGTCCCTTCCCACCTCTAAAAAAATAATTTCGCCTGTGTGCAAAGTGCACTGGTAGGGGGCACCGTTTTGAAAACGTCTGTTGAATTTCAACACATTTTTCTGTTCCTAAAGTGTTCTGGGCTGAATCGCACTCTACCTTGTGAAGCATGGAAGAGCTCTGGAATCCCTCTCTCCCTTTCACCTCCATAACCTCCACAACCCCGGACACGATGTGTTCGCGGTCTGTGTGTATACACGCGTTCCTGTTAGCCTAGCCACGTGTGCCAGAATGGGTGTGCATGTGTGTGCCTGTGTTTGGAACGACCCCCCCCCCTTTTTGTGTTCGTTTTATGTCCACTGACCCAGATACCTTTTGGAGGTAGACTCTCCAAGCCTTTAGCAACTCAGCACTCCCCCTAACCCCCCTGCCGCCCACCCCTCAGTGCACCCTGAGCCGTCACCTAGAGAGGCAGCTTCCACAGATCCTGGGGTATATGGGGCGGTGGGGGGTGCTGAGCGGATGCCTAAGGAGGAAAACACAGCTGTTCTCATGATGCTCCAGGACAGGCCGTGTGCTTTGGGGAGCTCTTTTTCACCCAGCTGATGGGAGGGAGGCAGCAGATGGCATCCCTGACTCTCCGTGGAAACCCTCCCCCAAACGGAGCCGCACTGAGGCCCGCTCCTTCACTCCCCTCACTGTTCTGGGGACTCTGTTCCTAATAAACCAAGCTTCCTGCCAGCTTTTCCTTCTGAGCAGGCGCAGGAGGGGCTCTCAATGAAGCCATGGCCAGAAAACTGCCAGTCCGCTCCAGGCCCCAGCAGCCCGCATGGCTTCCCTGCATCCTTCTCCTTAATGGCTCTGCCCGGCGACATCCATACCAGACATCCACGACGTCGACCGCGCAAGCCACCTGGGTGTCAGGAGTCAAGAGCCCACAGGATGATGAGAACCATTTGCTTTTATGCACTGCCTCTCTTTCTGGGCTCTCCAAGGACCTTTCAGACAATTAAGTGTTCCTGTTGTAAATGAAGAAACTGAGGACCCCAGGAATTTGATCCTTGTCCTCCAAGACATGGGGCTGATGACATCAAGAACCCAGCCCAACCGCTCTTCCCCTTTGCAAGCCTCCCAAAGGACACAACGAGGCTGTCACCCGATCACAGAGCTCATTTTCTTCTCCTGTCCTTGACGGCCCTTCTTCCCCCACCAGCTCCTCCTTGTCTTCCCACGGGTCTGCATGGCGCTGAGCACCCAGGGATCCTACTCCCATGCAATTCCAGGGGAGAACAGGGCCTGGAAGGTCATTGGAACAGGCGAAGGCCAGGCTGCTTTCCTCCCCACTGTTCCTACCTTAGCCTGATCGTGTGTGTGTGTGTGTGTGTGTGAGCGTGCTCGTATGAACGGACACAGAGATCACCTTCCACGGGTCTCGTCCTATGGGTGTGAGAGAAGGTGACATGCACCTGCCTTCTGCCCCCTGCAGCCGGCCCCAACTCACGGGCTATTACAGGGACCACCTCCATCTGCACAGCGACAGAGCCAGAAAGAAGAGGTCTCATCCCCTCTCTTGTAAACCAAACCACTTAATTACTACTTCCACTGACAGGAAAAGGTGTGAGCCAAAGGACCAGTGAGGTCCTGGGATTAAAAAGAGCATTCCGTTGGTGAAAAACATCTTTTTGGGACATGACAGACCATTGCAGTGTTGACACTGTGTTCCCTCTGGAATGAGTCCTCATAATAATAGTAATAAGTGTCAAAAAATAGTTACTATTTTAATGTATATGGAGTAGTACTAGATGTTGAGCTACCTTCTAAGCCCCGTATACACATGATCCCATTTATTTCTCATATCAACTTTTTTAAGGTTTTCTTTCTTTTTTTTTTTTTGAGAGAGAGCACGAGTGCGGGGGGTGGAGCAGAGGTAGAGGGAGAAGCAGGCTCCCCGTTGAACAGGGAGCCGGATGTGGGGCTCGATCCCAGGACCCTGGGATCATGACCCGAGTTGAAGTCAGAGGCTTAACCCACTGAGCCACCCACTGAGTCCCTCTCATATCAATTTTCTGAGCCGGAAACTATTATCATTCCTTTATACAGATGAGAAACTGAGGCACAGAAATGTTCCAAAGTCCTCCCAGGTGCTACACCAGGTATAAACCTAGGACTTGAAGTAATCTATCACAAATTCATTCTGCAAGTCTGAGAAGTACTCAGCTTTCCGTAAAGAAAGGCAGGGTGAGGAGATCAGGTCCCTGTTTGAGCACACAGCCTGGGACGGAACGACACGAGTGGAGCCAAGGCCAGCTGTCCCCATAGTCAGAGTTCTTTATACCGCTGTCCCCACGGGACCTGGAGAGCCTGCCTTAGCCTACAGTCCATGCATTGCCTGGTACGGTGTGGACCCACAGGCAGCATTCCATAAACATGTGCTCATTCTTTTTGTGGCACTAGTGGATCCCAAAAAATTTTAAAATCTGTTGTCTACATTCCTGGGAGGAATTGCATGGGTAATTCAAAGGGGTGAGTGGTTTCTTAGTCATGGATGCTTGGCTTTAAAAATGCATTTGTGTATCTGTGGTTGAATATGGGCTTGCCATTGATGGGATTCATGTCACTTCCTGTAAAATAATGAGGATATGGGGTGATGGTCTGACTCAGGAGAAGCCTGGAGTCGCTGTATCTGTCCTTCCTCAGTGTCCCCATTTCCAGCTCTCATAGGGTACAGGCATCATCTCATACATTGAAGTCACAGATTGGCCGTCCTGGCTGTCCTTGGTTTGTGAAGAGCTTTTGTTTGACTTCCCACTGGGGGCATCTGCCAAGTGATTACCTTCCTCTCTCTCCTTCCTTCCCTCCTCCCTCCCCCTTCCTCCTTCTTTTCTTTCTTTCTTCCTTCCTTCCTTTCTTTCTCTCTCTCTCCTTCCTTCCTTCCTCCTTTCCTCTGTCTCTCTTTCTCTCTTTCTCTCTTTCTTCCTTTCTTTGCAGTTTATCATCCTTGTCGACATTAAAAAAAAATTAGTAGATTTTTGTTTAGATTTCTGGCTTCTGAAAAATTCTAATATTTGGCAACATAAGCCCTACATTTGTACTTGGCGGTTAGCTGGAGTTCATTAATAAAAGGCTCCTCTTCTAGACGGGCCTGTGCCCTCCACAAGGTCTCAGCCTTCACCATGCCCGTGTCGTCTCCCTGACACCAAGGCTGAGGGTCAGTTGCCACCAACCCTCATCCCACACATTTGTTTCCCACACTCCCAGCCAGCGCCACTCAGTCCTAAAGTGTTGGTGCTGAAGGCACCTGCTGTGTGAGCCCCGTCCAGACGATGTGAGACCCCGGGGTGAGCAGAAGAGCACAGGCAGTGTCGCTCCAGCCCCTCCCTATGGCCTGCCTGCCTCATGTCTTTTCTTTGATGGGGCACCAGTCAGTGACACAGGAGACAGAATGGCCCTGCCCCTGGTGACAAGCCTGGAGAACTTGCCGGCTTCCCTCGAGCCAGGGAAAAGCAAATATTAATCTTGAAAACTAACTGCCCCAGGAGTCCAGCCCTTCCATTCTCAAACTTTTCAACTAAAATAACACCCTTCTGGGACCCCTGGGTGGCTTAATCAAGCATCTGCCTTCAGCTCAGGTCATGATCTCAGGGTCCTGGGATCGAGCCCTTCATTGGGCTCCCTGCTCAGTGGAGAGTCTGCTTCTCCCTCTCCCTCTGCACCCCCCCCCCACTCATGCTCTATCTCTCTCTCCCTCTCAGACAAATAAATAAAACCTAAATAAATAAATTAACAAATAAAATAACACCTTTCTATTAAACCACTTACTTGTGAGCTGGGAGTCCCCAACCCAGTCATGTACTTTAGCCCAAGCTGTGCTGCGTTTTCTTCTCTAGTGTGCTTCTCCTGGACTTGGTCCTCTTTGTGAGCCCACTAATCAAGGTTCTGTTGGAGAAGAGAATCCCATCCTCATTCCATGCTGATGGTGAGTAAATAGAATCATGGGTGCCATTGTCAAAGGGGCCAAGGGATAAGGCTGCCAAAAACTGGGGAGCCCTCTGTCTTGACAAAATGGCCACAAGTCAGCAGATCGGCTAAGTTGTGTCGAGACACCAACACACATTTCTGCCAATTTTGGCAGAAATTTTTGTTTTATGTGGTTGTTGTAAGAGGTTGAACTCGTGTTCCCAACTCCTCACTCTCAGAAGAGAATTTCCTAGGACTTTGTGGTAGTTTCCACTAGAATCTGTAGAGCATACATCCCCACCTGTCTTTGGACTTGACCATGTAATTTACGTTGATAACTAGCTGACGGTTGAAGAAGTCAGCAAATTCCCACCAGCCCCATTGAGCATCTGCCCTCTGTAATGAGAAAAATAAGCCTCAGGAAGCTGTTGCTCCTTAAGCTTGGGTCTTGGGATGAAAATATGGGGAAAAAACCTGGAGGTAATGTAGCCCAGCTGAGCCCAGCTAAGATCCGCAAAGCCACAACCAAATTTCAACCATGAACTTGAAAGAGATATTAGTTGCTGCAAACCAGTGAGGTTTGGTTGATTGTTACACAACATCTCATGGGGACAAAAATAAAAAATAAACACACACACACACACACACACACACACACACGGATAATACAGCTAGTAAATGGAGGAAAAAAGGAGATTGCTTGTTGACTTTGCCAATTATTGAGAATTTTGATTACGCCATACAGTGTGTTGATACAATTTTATTATTTACTAAGATTTTTTTTAAAAAGATTTATTTGTTTAGGGAGAGAGAGTGTGTGAGTGAGCTGGGGTGGAGGCGCAGAGAGAGAGGGAGAAAGAGAATCTCAAGCTGACTCCACGCTGAGCGTGAAGCCAGGTATGGGGTTCAGGTTCATTGTCCGAGATCAAGACCTGAGCTGAAACCAAGAGTCGGACGCCTAACCAACTGAGCCCCTCAGGCACCCCACTACAATTTTGCTTTGTTCGGGGCGCCTGGGTGGCTCAGTGGGTTAAGCCGCTGCCTTCAGCTCAGGTCATGATCTCAGGGTCCTGGGATCGAGTCCCGCATGAGGCTCTCTGCTCAGCAGGGAGTCTGCTTCCCTCTCTCTCTCTCTGTCTGCCTCTCTGCCTGTCAAATAAATAAATAAAATCTTAAAAAAAAATTTTGCTTTGTTTTCCCATTTTCAGTCTGTGACTGTGATGGTACCTGCAAGTCCACTTCATTGTGCGCGCCATGAAACTGACACCCATCTTCTGTAATAAGTATAGATACCCACGTCCATGGAATCGCTTGATGGGAACCCCAAGTCTACCAGATACTGTGCAGATAGACAAGGAAGCGTGGTACCCAAAGAAAGAGGGCGTTGAGTAGGCATTTTATAATTTGTCAAGAGTAAATCAAGCACCTTCCTTTTCTAAGTAAAAAACCCTCGGTGTTTCAAACTTCACATCACGAGCTCTGCTTTTCAGTCTTCCTAATTCCATCAGCTTCTGTTATCTTCATTCCATGGGCAGCTTTGAGAACGAGTCCCAGTCGTCCTCTTATCTGTTCACTTATAGTCATCTTCTCGGGGTCACAGATAAGTACCCAACTCATTAGGCACTGACCCCTACTGGAGTAATCACCATAAACCACCATGAGCTCTTCCCAGTTCAATTGATGTGTAAACTATTTAAGGACAAGATGAAATGAACAGGAAAGATTTTCTGGTTTAGTTTAATTGCTTCTCAGGTGGCCTCTCATTTACCAAGCTCTGCTACAACTATGAACCAGAACTACCCTAGTGAAACTAATATAAAAGACCCGAGTACTTTGGGGAATACGGCTTGATTCAACACATCCCAGGGAACCTGCATTGCCAGATTGAAAGAAAGACTTTTCAAGTCTACCTGGTGCGCTGATGGTGGTCCTTCTCTTCTTTGCAGGTGCGTGACTCAAAATTGCACTATCTTGAAATTCAATGAGCGGATTCTTTTGTCCACAAATTCCTCGCCCTTTCAACGATAAAAAACGATGGCTATGTCAAACATGAGTTAAGTTGTCTCAATTGGGTTGTCTTCACTGGGATGCATTTGAGGGCATCAAGGAAAAAAATGCTTAAAAATTTGCAGTAGAAATACAGCAGAGTGGATGCAACAAGATTGGCAGAAATCTATTGGTTGCTGAGGCAACATGGGGCTTCACTGAGCTGTTGCCTCTGTTTTTGTGTGTGCTTGAAGTTTTTCATAATAAAAATGAGAAATTTGTAAGACTGCGGTCATATCAAGTCTGATTTGAACTCAGATCTTATTTTGGGACTTGCTTTGTGTCTCCTAGAGATGGGACTCTTCTTCTTAAATGTGAAAATGGAGATTGGAGAGCCCAGTTCACCAAACACATTGAGTCCTGGTGGTGTTCAGGTTTCATGATTTGGTCAAGCCAAGCCAGGGAAACAACCGGCTCTGGATTTTTAAGGTCTGACTCTCAAATATGCTCCCGTGAAATGCTCTTGCCTTTTAGTCTTCTTTCCTGTCGTCTTCCAATAATCAATCTCCTTTCCTTGCCTTGGGTGTGGATGGAATCCAATAGCAACAGTGTCCTAGGGTTGTGTAGAATGAAGGCTCTACCTTTGTTCCACACCTACCTACTCTTGCCTGCCCAGGGTGGGCCTTGGAGGAAGTTCCTGGGGCCAAGAACCTGAACCCACAGCTCTGTCCGGTTCTTGACCCAGTTCAGAGCGGGACGTGTTGCATGTTAGGAAGTGGATCTCAGTCACAGGAGAGGTTTTGCCATATTTTTTTAATTTTTTAAATTTTTTATAAACATATAATGTATTTTTATCCCCAGGGGTACATGTCTGTGAATTGTCAGGTTTACACACTTCACAGCACTAACCATAGCACATACCCTCCCCAATGCCATTACCCCACCCCCCTCTCCAGACCCCCCTGCCCCCAGCAACCCTCAGTTTGTTTTGTGAGATTAAGAGTCAATTACGGTTTGTCTCCCTCCCGATCCCATCTTGTTTCTTTTCTTCTTTTCCTACCTCCCCAACCCCCCATGTTGCATCTCCACTTCCTCACATCAGGGAGATCATATGATAGTTGTCTTTCTCTGACTGACTTATTTCACTAAGCATGATACCCTCTAGTTCCATCCACGTCATTGCAAATGGCAAGATTTCATTTCTTTTGATGGCTGCATAGTATTCCATTGTGTATATACACATCTTCTTTATCCATTCATCTGTCGATGGACATCTAGGTTCTTTCCATAGTTTGGCTATTGTAGACATTGCTGCTATAAACATTCGGGTGCACGTGCCCCTTCGGATCACTACGTTTTTATCTTTAGGGTAAATACCCAGTAGTGCCATTGCTGGGTCATAGGGTAGTTCTATTTTCAACTTTTTGAGGAATCTCCATGCTGTTTTCCAGAGTGGTTGCACCAGCTTGCATTCCCACCAACAGTGTAGGAGGGTTCCCCTTTCTCCGCATCCTCGCCAGCATCTGTCATTTCCTCACTTGTTAATTTTAGCCATTCTGACTGGTGTGAGGTGGTATCTCATTGTGGTTTTGATTTGTATTTCCCTGATGCCGAGTGATGTGGAGCACTTTTTCATGTGTCTGCTGGCCATCTGGATGTCTTCTTTGCAGAAATGTCTGTTCATGTCCTTTGCCCATTTCTTGATTGGGTTATTTGTTCTTTGGGTGTTGAGTTTGATAAGTTCTTTATAGATTTTGGACACTAGCCCTTTATCTGATATGTCGTTTGCAAATATCTTCTCCCATTCTGTCGGTTGTCTTTTGGTTTTGTTAACTGTTTCCTTTGCTGTGCAAAAGCTTTTGATCTTGATGAAATCCCAATAGTTCATTTTTGCCCTTGCTTCCCTTGCCTTTGGCGATGTTCTTAGGAAGATGTTGCTGTGGCTGAGGTTGAAGAGGTTGCTTCCTGTGTTATCCTCAAGGATTTTGATGGATTCCTTTCTCTCAATGAGGTCCTTCATCCATTTTGAGTCTATTTTCATGTGTGGTATAAGGAAATGGTCCAATTTCATTTTTCTGCAAGTGGCTGTCCAATTTTCCCAACACCATTTATTGAAGAGGCTGTCTTCTTTCCATTGGACATTCTTTCCTGCCTAATTGAAGATTAGTTGACCATAGAGTTGAGGGTCTATTTCTGGGCTCTCTATTCTGTTCCATTGATCTATGTGTCTGTTTTTGTGCCAGTACCATACTGTCTTGATGATGACAGCTTTGTAATAGAGCTTGAAGTCCGGAATCGTGATGCCACCAACTTTGGCTTTCTTTTTCAATATTCCTTTGGCTATTCGAGGTCTT
>PISX010031288.1:0-17049 GCA_004024625.1 Mellivora capensis
AACCTCATTTTCTATTTAAAAGGTATTATTCCAGTTCAGTAAAATATTTTGCAGTTAAAATTTGCACTTAGCAAAGTCAGTATGCCACGGTTTGCATGTAACACTATTGTAAGCAAGTTGCTTTTATTATTTCTTTCAAATTCTCTATAGACAACGCCCTCATCATGTACACATGGAACAGATGATGTTCACTGCCTCTGCTCTCTTGCTATATCATGGTGCCTGTGTAAGGATGAAAAAAAATCATATATACACACCTAATTAGTCAGGGAATGTAGAAATGAAAAAGACACTTCTAGAATACTGAAACCAAGTTACCCTCTGAAAAGAAAACTGATCGAATCACCACAAAATGAAAAAAAAGAAAAAGAAAAAACAAGGTCCTGGGGGAAACACAGTCCATCCCAAAGGATGAATTGTCAGGCCCTCTTGAAGATAACCATGCTCCGTTCCACAGAGTCCCGAGAAACCTCCCTTCTTCTTGTGAGTCAGCTGGATTAGGCTCTCTTTGCATGAGGTTCTTTGATGATGACTAACAGAAAGGGGACCTGACAAATAAGGGTTTATTACCATTTATTAAGCATGGTCAAAAAACCTTGATGGAACATCATTAGAGTCAGAAAAAGAGATATGTGTAACTGCCCACCTTGAACATACCCATTTTAACGCTTTCAGTTTGTTGCCCATCAGAAGGGGAACTCCCATGGGGCAGGTTTCCCAAAGGAGAGACCATCTGAGTGGAAAATAATCACAAGATGACTGAATCAAATGTGCCTGTTGGAGGGGGGACCCCAGTGGACAGAGGAATGAATCGAGGGCATGGACTTAAGGAGGTGCAAAGCAACATTTGAAGAATCAGGAAGATGAGAGAGTGTGGCTTGTTCTTACCACGTCATTTGTCGAAGCTGTGTGGGGAGGTGAGGAGAGACTGTGCAAGATGATTTAGAGTGGTGACAGGAAGCTGACTATACAGGAACCCACGTGACAAGCCAAGAAGTGTGGATTCTTCCCTAAGGCTAATGGAAAGCAATGGGTGTTTTTGGCCAGAAATGACAATGACAGAAATGATGAGGTTTTGTTTCCTTCGCTAGGTGCATCTCCAGCTGTAAATCAACTGGCTTTCTAGTTTGTAAGTGAGTAAACACTGACAATGCGTGGCATGAATATTCCCTCGGAGCCTAGCTCATGTCTGGATTTGCAGGGGGAAAAGTCTTGTTTCTGATTACCCTCCCCAAGGCCTTACCGGTCTTTGTCATTTCTATAGCTGTAATGATATATATTTCAAAATCATTGTCATGTCAAATTTTTCTGCATAACAATGACTGAGAGAGATATAACTTTATTAAAATGATTTGTGAGGGGGTTAACACTAACGTTATCTGTGCAATGTCTTAGTCACCATAAGGGTATTTTTCTTATAAATACTTGGTGATTACATCTATGTAAATAATTTGAAATCAATTTACATATGAAAAAAACTGTACGTGAAGTTCACTGCCCAACCCTATAGAGAGCTTACCATTGGAAGAGGTTAGGAGAGGTTCATAGACGTTTCTTTTATTTATTATAGAAATAAATGCATAAACACATGAGCTGGACAACTCTCTCTTTTGGGTATGATGGATAATTCTATAGTCAGACAAATTTTTTATATTTTATTACCAAGTGAAGAAAATTCTAGACCCAACATCCTCAGGAATGAGCCCTGTTCCAAGTTTGTAAGGATGATTTGTCTAGGTCCTACAGATCCTTGTAATAGAGTTCTTTTCTTTCTGTAGTAGGCTTAGAAGAACCTTGTCAGATGATGCTGTGACTTGATCATAATCATTGATCTGGTCTCCAGAAAAGATACCAATGGGGTCATATGTTGCTTTGTATTGCCCTGGTCTCTACATCATCTTCATGAGATGGCTACGTGTTAGCCTCCTACCAAAAGAAATGGGCCACTCTTGAAGGGCTAAAGGATCTAGAGAGATTTCAGATTTTGAGGTTTTTAGGTTTATCACTTTAGGTATCCCAGTTTTCAAGTCTCAGATCCACTCCTTCCCATTGAGGATGACTTTATGGACTTAGCTATGACCAAGAATTCACCTTCTGTGGAACTCTGCTATTGGTTTAATTAAGGTTTGGACCTCATCTTCAGCTTTTCCTGCTCTCTGATTTGAGATCTAGTCTGTTTATGTTCTACTAGGGAGATCCTTTGACTTCCCCACTTTGCCTTCAACTGTTGAATAAGCATTTTTTTGTTTAGCCTTTTCTTCCTGAAGTGCATTAATGGAACTCAGTCACAGCCATCAGATTCTACTTCCATCATAATTAACCCTTTCTCTTAATCTCTCAAAAGCCAGATATTCCACTGGCCAGATCACTTCTGGTAAAGATGTTAACAAATGTAGTGCTGCAGAATAGCAGGGACTATCCACACTCTTCCTACCAGTGGTTAAGGAGTCCCCACTGCAAACCTGCCAGGGGGTGATCCACCTCTAAAATGCCCTTCTAGAGTTTGCTTCCTCACGCATTCTCGAACTAACTACCCTGGGTTGGGTTCCCTGGGTAACAAACTCAGGTTGAGATTTGTGTGCTGGGGGTCTGTTCATTGAAAAAAACAAACAAACAAAAAAGTAGGATCAGAGAGAGAAGCTGAACTGAAATGCATTTACAAAAAAGGTCACAGCTGAGCAAGAGGATATTCCTTATACTCCCATCCTTCTCCATCAGGGACTAGTTGGCAGGGTTAGTATGTCCCCAGGAAACAACTCAGACTGGGGTGAGGTGGTATATTAGGGAGCCACGGCTCCCCAAAGCAGGTTCCAGCTGATGGCGGTCAGCCAGTTAACATCCCCAGAAACTGAGAGAATGTGTGTCTCACTCTTGAAATGGAATTTTGATTGGTTCATCCCAGCATTCACTTATATTATAAAACAACGTAACCCACTTTGATAAACCTTTTAGTAAAGGAAGGGGAGAGTGATAGCTATGCAAACCTGGTAAGAAGTAGTAGGTAGTCAGTGACTAATAAAGAATGAATGTTTCCTTCCTGAAGATTTTTGAGAGACTATCAATTCTGAAATTAGGAGAAAGATAAATTTCTGAAGGGAGATGGATGATGGGTCGATATCTAGTTATTTCTATCTTTCCTCCAGTTAATATCATTAACTTTAGAGAATATTTTCCAAACTGCAGGATTCTGTGAGTTTTCTGTCATCAGTATACTATTTGCAAAGCTATTCCTTTTGTCAACAATTAGCTTTCAGTGGAGTTGACCTATCCCTTTAAAATCCCATTTTAATAGAAGTCTTCAAAAATGTTGACTTCTCTAGGCACTAAGTGGCACCTTAAAATGATTGACATTTTCAATACCCAACAGAATGCAGTGGTTTCTCTATTTCCTAAATCTACCACACTATTAGCACTGACACATTTTATCACATCGTCCACATGTGAAGTAAAACAATCCCTTGTCCACAGTCTTCTCACAAATCCTAACCAGGATGCCCTTAAGTTTTCCTCAGCTCAATTAATTTTAAACCTACAGCTTCTCCGTGCCTCTAAGCCACGGACCTCCCTTTTCTCACCCCTGCTCCTACAGAATCTACTTGCTCTAAGCACAGAGATTCCGCCCTCTCCCTTTTCTTAGGTCATTTATTTCAGAAAACTTGGGACTGAAAATTCTCTGTCCCTTGGAGATATAAATCTTTAAAAATGCTCTTGCCAGTTTTGTGACCTTAGGTCTATCTTTCTCAAAGGCCTGAGAGCCATCTCTTTAAAATGTAGTCATCAAGGGGCACTTGGGGGGTTCGACTGGTTAAGCATCGGACTCTTGATTTCAGCTCAGGTCATGATCTCAGGGTTGTGAGATCAAGTCCCATGTTGGGCTCTGCACTGGGCATGGGGCTCGCTTAAGATTCTCTCTTGTCCTCTCTCTCTCTCTCAAAAAAAAAAAAAAAAAGTCCTCAAAGGAAATAGCACTTCTGTCTCTGTCTCCCAGGTTCTGTGGTAGAGTTGGAGCCTAACAACCTTACAACCTCCTATCATGAAAATATGAAAAAGTTTACTTTTCGTTTGAGTAACACCAATAAGCAAAGAAAGGTGACCTTTGATCCCCACACCCCACATCTTAAAAATTCCCCCTGCCCCTTTGCTCCAGCTGAGTTGAGATAAGACTGCATTCTGGGCTTTCTCCTCTATTGCCATGGCCCTGAATAAAGTCAATTTGTCTTTTTAACTTTGTCTAGCGCAAGTTTTGCTTTGACAATCTGTAAAATTTCCCAAGTCTTCCTGTAATTTCTTATGTCTTACCTACATTTCTTATATCTCTATTTGTTTCACTCTTAACAAAACTCAAAATTATTAAACTATCTTTGGATTATTAATTTAATAATATTCATTTCCTTTTAAAATGGGTAGCAATATTAATAAGTATTTATGCAGTAGATTCACATTCATAGATATTAATGTAATTTTAATGAAAATTCCTTCAATTCCTTTTTAATTTAATTCACTAATCATCCTATCCATCAAGCCGTACCTGTGAACTTTCTTATACTTACACAATTATTATTAACAGATTGTTTTATACTCCTTAATTTAGACACTTCTATTCAGATCATGACAAAAAAAGACTAAAGGTAACTAGAACTATGGATTAGTTACTGGAAAGAACGGCAGTAACACGTGAAATGCTGGATGTTAAGGGTTGACTGAACTAGAGCTAAAAACAAAATAATGGGATTTTAATTTTAAAAGAATTTGAGAGATCTGATTAAAGTCTATCTTCTTCATTTTGCAGGTAAGAAAAGCCAAAATTATGATAATCTAAATACAGTTATTCCAATATCAACAAACTATTGATCCTGATGGGAAATAAATCTGACTTTGAAATCTGTGATCTTTGCACCACACCATTTCCATGAATTTTCTCTCCCCACTCCCTAAAGCATACCTAATGAAGCAGCTTTAATAAAAGTAATTAAATATACATGTTTCCCAAAACCTTCAAAGCAGGACTAAATTAGAACCAACAGAAGCATTGAAACACAAGGTGATTTTTATCACTGTTCATTCTCTATAAGACCACTATCATTCTCTGTGTGAGTTCAATCAATGTGATGAAGGGACTCATCCATACATTATTTCCATCCCCTCTCTCAGAATAAGACATTTGGGAGCTTTCCACCTGTATCTTACTTCTAAAATCTCTCTCTTTCATCAATTATTGGTGTTATATTGAAACAAGAGTTTCTCTTTTTCTCTCATGTATACTGAATGCTATCATTCCTTTATTGTTAGACCTCAAAGAGTGCATTAGATAAATACCCCACCCTTACGGGACCTGACCATCCCACAGGGTAAGTGGTATTTATGCAGATTATGTCATAAGTCATTGTTTAGTCAATCTCCATAAGATCTATAAAATAAAAGTACACAATGACAACAGGTTTTATACCTGAAGGGTGGACATTAATTTAGAGTATAGGGGGTGCCTGGGTGGCTCAGTGGGTTAAAGCCTCTGCTTTCGGCTCGGGTCATGATCCCAGGGTCCTGGGTTTGAGCCCCGCGTCGGGCTCTCTGCTCGGCGGGGAGCCTGCTTCCTCCTCTCTCTCTCTGCCTCCTTCTCTGCCTACTTGTGATCTGCCTCTGTCAAATAAATAGAGTATAGAGTGAAGGAAATACTCTGAGAGAAGATTTGAAGGATGTGAAAGTTAACAGTAGGATAAAGCAGAAGGAGAAGCACATAGGAGACCTTGGGTTCAAGGTCTTTGAGAAGGGATGCTGGTCCTTGAAGCTCTGAAGGAAAGCCAGAAGGCCAATGAAAACAGAGTTAGGAGGAGCAGGAAGGTAGGGAGATGTACTGAGTCAAAGTGGTCATAAGGCAGGGAACAGAAGGAACTTTTCACTGAGGAAAAGATTTTGGTTGATTGACAAGCAGTTGAAAACATGACCCAGAGTAATGTGTTGAAATGTTGGGCTGAGAGAGACATGATCAGCTTCCCCCACTTTAAAGTATTGTTTTCATTCCATATGGGTTAGTAACAGGGACAAGATTGAAAAGAAAGTTTCATTTTTTGTCTCTACTTTTGTGGACCTTGAACTTCATCATATTCCCATTTTTTAAGTACCCTGGCCACATTAGTAGTGAAACCCAGATAGAGCATTACTAACTGAGGCTATTGCCTAATGCTTATTTTTCAATTTAATGAAATTCAAGATAGTGAAGAGCTATTATCTCCCTCTCTAACTTTTCTTTCTCATCTGGCTGCACTGTTCAGTTCATTTCAGTGACCTATTAGGTCTTTGCCATTTATTACAGCTTTTAGTGATTTACAATATTGTCCAATTGCAAGCAATCCATTTTGCTTTAAAATTATTGATTAAAATATTCCAAATTAATGTGGCATGCAAATTAATGGAGCAGCATTCAAATTTCATAAAATGTTTCTAGACTTCAAAAGAGATATTTTTGCTATTAAATAATTAGATTTACCTAGGATATAAGAGAATGCAAATATGGGGAAGTGATTTTTTCCCTCATAATTTTGACAGCAAAGAAGAATTACAACTTATGATATCTTCCATCTTGATGCTACCTGATCTCTGTGCCCATTGTCTTCTAAATCTTGAATTGAATGATGAGATCTGAATGATTAAGGGTGAATTTTTATGGGAATGTAGAGTTGAATGAATCATATATTTCCAGAATCATGATTATAAAATTAAGAATGCAGGTTTTAAGGCTGACAGTTTTTAGCTCTTTTGTTTATAAGCCATAGTTTATAGCAAAATTTAGTTTTGAATGCTCAGATTTCTTTTCTGTAGAATCTATATCCTTAAGGGGTTTGTGAAGTAACTAGACACGATATGCAAATTGCACTGCAGTGTCACGCACAAAGTGATCCCTCAAACTGAGCTAATTATTACTATGATTAGTGTTCTGACGCAAATAAAACTGAAACTTCCTTGAAGAAAAATATCAAAAGATGTTCTGCTATGCAGAAAAATGATAATAAATACAATAGGGAAAATGTCAGTGTTTCCCCTTTCACCCAAATAGTAATTATTTATATCACATTTTTTTCTAAGAAAATATATCACATTTTTTCAGGCCTTTAGCCCAATTAGATTGTGAATTCCTGCACATCTACCTATTACCTTCCCTCAGTTCCCGCCGAAAGCCAAGGATCACGAACGGTTCAGTAAATATTTGTAAGAGGGAAAATTATTAAGGAAATAAAGTGGTCATTATGTTTCAAATTTTGTTCTGAAAACTACCAATCTCACAGCAAGCCTCTTGTCAGGGAAAGCAGGTACAGGAACAATTGTCAGATACTTTCTGAAAGAATCCTGCATTCTAATCTTGTCCTCGATATTCATGATAGACATTAATACACTAAAAGCTCTGAGAAATAGTCTCTTAAAGGACCTAAGATTTCCTTGATTTATTTGATTACTGACCCCGTTTTTCATTTAATATATTAATAGAACTACATTGGACAAGCACAAATATAAATCGTCAATTGTGGGAAGCATAAAATTGCATGGTCTGGGTTGGTATGAAAAAGTAACTACGTAGTTTGAAACAGGGCTAACATAGAGACAAAGAAGCTGTCTTTCCAGATTCAACATTCTGATTTAAGAATATCAATAGTCTTAAATTTCTACTTCATAATGAGGAATCTTAGGGTTTTTTTTCCTTAATTTCATTTTAGTCATTTAGTCAGTTCATTTACGGAACATTATAGCATTTTACCTTGTCTTAAATTTTATTCTAGCTCTAAACTGGGTTGTCTAAAGAGGTAGGCAAATAAATAAACAGAATGGTGTAATCCACAGAGCACGACTCTGGAAGACAGAAGTTCTCATAGCTGTAATCTTGGTTCAGTCACCGAGCAGCTGTGCAGGCTTTGCCACGTGCCCTCATTCAGGAACAGCAAGTACTATAGCAACAGCAGTATTGTTAAAACGGACAGTCACTGTTCCGACTGCTACCTCTTCCCTATGAAAACCATACTCATACCGCAGCTTTGTTGTTGCCCATTGAAGACTGCCAGGAACACAGCTATAGTCCAATAAAGTTGGGTTTATTGACTTCTGATAATGGAGGGGAGGGTGCTCCGCTGGAAGAGTGGGCTTCTCAGTAAAAGAAAGTTAAAGAGGGGCATCTGGGTGGCTCGGTGGGTTAAGCCTCTGCCTTCGGCTCAGGTCATGGTCTCAAGGTCCTGGGATAGAGCCCAGCATTGGGCTCTCTGCTCCGCAGGGAGTCTGCTTCCTCCTGCCTCTCTGCCTGCCCCTCTACCTACTTGTGATCTCTCTCTCTCTGTCAAAAAAATAAATAAAATATTAAAAAAAGAAAGTTAAAGGGACTTCCTAAAGGTTTAGGGAAGTGTTAAATTAGAGGGAGGGTTTCAGAAAGAAGACTTTTGCTCTTTAATGGGTATATTCTGGAATCGGGTTATTTTTTGCTTATGCGTCTTTATTAATCTTAGAGGCAGGAGGAATAAAACAAACATAAAGCTATAATCAGTAACAAACAAAGAGCAGTAATTGCTACATTAGCCATGAAAAAGGATTGACCATTTGGAGGTTTTGAACAGTGTTCCTGCTTTTGTCCTTCTTCAGAAATGATTATAGAAACATCTCACTTTGGTCTTCTCATCATAGCACAGCGTGGTCTTGTCTCTGACATTACTGTTATATGAAACTATTCGTATACAACAGAAGAAAAGTTAAGGCCAGATTCTAGAAACACCAAGGTCTGTGCCAAACTAGCTCTCTGCTGTCAGGTGCTGCTTTTCTCTTCTCTGTTTGTCTCTTCTTAACACATCGTGCTGCATCAAGTCTTTCATTACACCAGCAGTGTATGCTTAACTCCTTCACTGAATCTTGAGATCCTAAGACACCAGTATTAATTTTTATTCTCCTGCATATCACCCATAACCTATAGTACTTACTGGACCTTCCAGATAATAGGTGTTAAGAAATTACTGATTTGCATAGGAATAAATTCAAAGATGGCTCTTTCTATCATGGTCCTGCAAAAGTTTAGGCAGACTGTGAGAACTGGCCAGCTACAAAGTTCAGAGGGACCACGGAGGTTCATGGAAGAACACCCTCACTTCTGAAACCAACTGCAAGTTCAAAAGTTTCCCCAAACTACTCTTGGGTCTGATAATTCACTCCAAGGACTAATAGAACTGATTGAAAGCTATAATATTCACAGTTACAGTTTATTATAAAAGAACAATACAGACTAAGGTCAGCAAAAAAAAAAAAAAAAAAAAAAAAAAAAAAAAAAAAAAAAAAAAAAAAAAAAAAAAAAAAAAAAAAAAAAAAAAAGGCATGGAGCAGAAGTACCAAAAACAGAACTTCCACCATCATCTCCTGCTAGTCTCCTGGCACTGATGTGTTTAAGGCAGAGCTCTAACGGCCAGGGGAGATCTCCTGAGCCTCGATTTCAGAATTTTTACTGGGGCTTCGTTATGTAGGCATGGTTGATTGGATGTCGGTGTGGTTGATCTTAGTTTCTAGATCAACTAATACTTCATTACTCAAAGCCTCCAACCTAAATTTTATTGTTGGTCTTTCTGGCATATCCAGCCCCAACTCTAAATCACACTTTTACTGTCTACAACAAAGCCCCCAGGCAAACAAAGATTATTTCTCGGGAGGCAAGGGCAAAAGCCAAATCTCTTTGGGGGCCAGGTTAAAATCTTTACTACACAGGATCTTACTTCAAATACTTACCAAGAACATTATTCTACCAGAGTGGATCTTTCTACGTCCTGAAGTATCCCCATCTAAAAACAGACCACAAGAATGGCTAATCTCAACAAAATCATTGCTTACAGAAAAACAGATCAGAAATAGATTTGAAAAACATACTGCAGATAAGGAAAGTACAATCCGAAGGGATGAAGCCCATCATCACCAATGGTTTGATTTCTACTGTATTTCATTCATTCCCTCTCTCTGGGTTTCATTTTCCTCTTCTGCACTTACTCTCAATTTTTAGCCATTCTTATTTCTTTCTTGAGTAAGCCATTAAAAGTAGGGTTTTTTTCTGTTATCAATAGTGCTTATCTTTCTGGAAAGTAATGTTCTTTTTGAAAAACACATGTGATCTTTCATAACATTAAAAGAGCTCAAGAATGTTCATAAATTCTTCTTAGTCCTCATCAGATACATTTTGCTAGGTTGACATGAGGTGTACTTGTTTATGGATGTGCCCTGATTTCTCTGTACACCTACATTGGGCATTTTCAATACCATATAAGGATTGTTTATTTAGCTAATTTGGATATGAGCTTTTGGATAAGGCTGAGCTGTGTTCTGTGTTCTGGCTTTCATTCATTAGATTGGGTAATACTGTGTTTGAAAACAAATGTGCATGTAAGGAGTAGAATGGGAAAGTGGTTGCTCCAGAAACGTAACAGTATGACATCATTCATTGAGCATTTTTAATATCTACCAATTGCCAGATGCTGTGGTCCTCCAATAGCTGCTATAAAAATGGGGCACAATTGTCTTACTCCAAGTCCAGGACATAAAAGTTCCATATCTACTCTTTGGAAGTACATGAGTTATTTAAAACCAAGTTTGCCAGCCATTTGTCTTGCAGGAAATGTCACGATTAAATCAACTTTCAGAAGTTAGACTTGAAATTAATAGAATTTGAATGAAAGATGAAAGAATTAGGCAGTGGACTCCCAACCTCTCTCTCTCCTGAGCTCTTCTGTATTTTTCTTAAAAGCAGGACAGATTTCCAGATGAATTATTCTTTCCTTAGGCCAATCCTGAGGGTCTTTTCTTATTTGCACCGGACATGCTTAGTGTTGCACGCTCATGGCAATTCCTCTCACTCTTTCCTCAATTTCTCACTGAAATTCTACTGCACTTTGCTGATTTTAGAACTCCAGTATGTACTTCATGTCAAATTACATCAATGCAATGAAGTTAGACACATTCATCAAAAGTTTTAGGAATATTAACACAGTAAAATAAGTCATGAATTTAAATTTGTGATTAAATATTATCAGAGGAGTCAAATGGCATTTCCAGTTAATAATCATCTGTAAGAATTTCCAATAGACAAGTTGTCTCTGCTAAGGGGTTGCATGATGAATGAAAAGAACAGAATATGGACCTTGAGTTTATTCAGATTTAAGGTACAATATTTACTAATTGTATGAATTGGACAAATGATTTACTATATTGCCAAAGTTACCTACAATAGGAAGCTATTCTTTTCATAATACTCAGGGCATTATTTTAAAGCTCAGAATCAAAAGGAATAAATGTTTGTGCAGTACTATGAAGATGCTAAATATTCTATTTCCATTTTAATTATTTCAGTGTAATTTTCATTGATTTCACAATTATGAGTCCTATGAATAAATGGGGTTTTAAATTGGGTGGAGTAGTCTAACTGACTCAGTTAGAATAGAATTATCATGGCTCATAAAACTAACAATATTAAATATGCATTGAATGAAATGATGAACAATGAATGTGTTCTTAAAGTACTACAAGAAGTGATTGATTTAAAAAGAAAAGAAGTGATTAGTTTAATATTTCACCACCTTTGACCAGAAAGAAGTGTATCAGAAATAATTGCATGAAGCATTAATTTTGGCTTTAATTAGATGTGTTGATGCTGCAGAAATTTCACTGTAAATCATCACAACCTAATTTCTAAAAAAGTTGCCATGCATGCATGGTCCTACACAACAGAAGAGTTAAGATTAAGGAAGTTAAGGGGAGTGAGAGATATAGGTCTACAGTTATGAGAATGAAAGACACAGTAGAAGGAATGTAGTCAATGATACTGTAATAGCATTATATGGGGACAGATGGTAGCTACACTAGTGGTGAACAAAGTGTAATGTACAAACTTGTCAAATTACTATGTTGTAGACCTGAAACTAATGTAACATTGTGTGTAAGCTATACTCAAATGAAAAAAAAATAAGTTAAGAAAATAGGGATGCCTGGGTGGTTCAGTCTTTAAGCATCTGCTTTTGGCTCAGGTCGTAATCCCGGGGTGCTGGGATTGAGCCCCAAATTGGGATCCTTGCTCAGTGGGGAATTTGCTTCTTCCTCTCCCCCTGCTTGTGCTCCCTCTTTCCCTGTCAAATAAATAAACAAAATCTTTAAAAAAAAAGAAGTTAAAAAAATCAATGAAAGTAATTTTATTTATTCCTGAAGTGGATAGGATCTTTGGTGTTACTCATAATAAGCAGGATGCAGAATGTTGACTTGACTTTTCACTTGAAAAAGCATTTCAGTAGAGGGTGGGCTTAGAAAGACCAATTATCACTGAAAGGGTATTCGGAGTGCTCTACTCCATTGAGACAGTGGTCTATTCTAAATCAATACAGTCTGTGGGTAAAAAATAAAGTAGAAAGAGATACAGAAGGAAAGAAGAATTGGAAGGGCAAAGGACAGGTCAGTGGAACAGCATCTGACTACAAAAAGAAGAGGGAGAGCAGCATTTCTCTCCTGAAAAGATCTCCTTTATACTGGTATCTTAAATCACCACTTAATGTTAATGACCTCATGGTTCCACGTCCTGCTCTCTCAGGTGCTCTTCATTTGGGCATAGAAGTCCGTGCTGGAAGTATAAAACATGGAGCCACAGACATGTCGTATATTTCCAAAACTGACCTCTATCTAGCTCTCGTGAATCTACTTTCTGTCCTCTACTATTCAGATCTGTAAATTTCACCACTGATTCATTCAACAACTATTCATTGATTAACTAATACATTCTAGGCACTCTGCTTCACTTAGAGATAGAAAATAGGATGAATGCCCTCACAAGTGCAGCATAATGTAATAAGAGATTTGAGATGTCATAAGGAAGTCAGGAAGTCATTTTATTTGCCTTATTTTTTATTTTCACATTTCATTATTCCCAGCACCTAACTAGACAACAGGTTCTATTAATATTGGCTCATTAAAAACACTCACAGACAAAACTCTGGCATTAGAGGTATATATACAATCCTTGTCCCTTTACCATTAGCTCCCTCTGGATGCCATTGACTCTTCTGCAAAAAAAACTAAATAACAATCACCCTATTTTTAAATTCACAAATCTTCCAAATACCTGTTACCAAATTTCCTGTTGTTGAAATCATCTTTTGATCATGCAAATATAATCATGTCATAACACTGACTAAAGTTATTAAACAACTCTCCCTTAGCAGGATCAAGCCTTAAATGCTTTGGTCTGACAAATAAGCACTTATCTCCCTAGTTAGTACTAACTCTTGCCACTTAAGTTCCAGTATATATTTTATAGCAAAAAAAAAAAAAAACCCAAAAAACAAAAAACAACAACAAAAAAAAAAACAAGCTATTTGTTCAAAAGCATAAAGGTATTTCTCACACATTTTAGATCTTGCATATTTTTTTTTTTTCCCTCTGCTCAAACTTCCATCGTCAAGTTTGTAAACTTGAGAAAAGAATTTTCAACTTTTAAGCCTCAGATCAAAAGTCTTTGAATTTTGGGAAACTTTCCCATATTCTGCCAGACAAAAATTACTTAATTGCTTCCTCTATGCTATTATGGCCTTTTCTTTACTTCATGAAAAAAAAATCATTGTTTTCTCTACTAAACAGTCTACGTCATCATTCATTTTTTCTTATCTATACTTTTTTTTTCTGCTATTGTCCACATGTACTTGGGGTGACTTTTATTTCTCTCGAGGTTAAGAACTATACAACAGTTTTTCTATCTCCATAGTGCTTGACTAATATAAGGTACAAATAAACATTTTGAGATGTTTTGAAAGGAGATTTAAAAGGATGGAAACAATCAGAAAAGAAAAGAAAAAGGTATCTCAGCTTAAGAGAGTCAGTAATACTTTATTTTTTAAAAATTTTAAAAAATATTTATTTATTTTTAGAAAGAAAGCATGAGCAGGGGTGGGGTCAGAGGGAGAGAATCTAAGCAGACTCCCTGCTGAGTGCAGAGCCCAACAGGGGGCTCACACTCACATCCCTAAGATCATGGCATGAGCCAAAATCAGGAGTTGGACACTTAACCAACAGAGCCACCTAGGTGCCCCAAGTCAGTAAAACTTTAAATATATCAATAATCTAAGGGATAACAATTACAGAGTGATTACATAATTTTCCTGAATAGCAACTGAGATCATACAGTTAATTAGAGTGAAGATTTGCATAAAATCAGCCTAATCTGAGAAAGATATGAATGACAGAAATTAATATGCATATATAATTGTATACACACACACACACACACACTTACCTACATTCACATACACATATCAGATGTGAAATCTGAGTGGCTTTTATTCAGTCGGGTCTGTTTTGTCATTAGTCTGGCTTCCTTGGAAAGGATATGTTATATAAGTAATGAATTCTCAATGCTCATCCTTGATTAAAAAAAAAAGCAATGAAAAGAAATCATCATCTACTATGACTATAATTTTCAGGCACCTTCCCAGTTGCCTTGCTTTGTACTTTCAATTCACCTTCCTAATAAATCTGCGAGGGGTGAATCATGACTCCCATTTCACAGATGGAAGCATGGCTGAGACCTGAATAAGGAGCCCTTGCTAGCACTGACAGATGCTCTGTGGACCAGAAAATACATATTGGTCCAAGGCCTCAGGACATAAGAAAAAGTAATCACTCTGAAGTGAATTAAGCAGCCTGTGGTGATAGAGGAGACACCATTTTAGGAAATTTTCACAGGGGAAGGACTACAGACCTGTCCAACGACCTTTAGCTTATGTTCATTTTCTTCCCCAGTGAGAAGAATCAGGGTTTGGCAAATTAGGCATTCTGATTGGTTGTACATCCCTGGGTGATTTAGAAGTATCTTAAAGAAATAGTATGGAATGTCTGAACCCAATAATGGACACATGTTTCATCTTGATTACCTAATTGATTTTACCAAGAAGGAATAAAAATGGTCATAATAAGTAGCCTACCCAATGCAACAATGAATCCCAGGCCTAATCAGAATGCAGAACCAACAAATGAAGCATCATTCTCTATATCCTAAAAATATTAAACTGGAAAAGGAATATTTTTTCCTCTCTAATGTGGCCCAGCAAGGAATGAGCGTGACAAGATCTACCACCTTAGTGCTCTAGAAATTGGTCATCTAGTCAATGAAAATTTACCAACACTCTTGCACCAAACTCTGCAAAAATCTGGGGGCACAGAAACAAATAGGCCATGTCTCTTCTCTCTGAGAGGCTCATAGTTTAGTGAAGGAAGAAGGAAGTTATGCAAGGATATAAAATTAAATAGTGGTGTTAAATATTGTTAAATATTGTAATGGAGGTCAGTATTGTGAAAACAAAGGCTAATAAGCCAGTAGAAGCCTTACCTTACCACTCACGAGGTACCATGCTTTCTTTATGTGGTGTCTTGCACTGACTCTAATTTTCACAGCAAAATTTTGCAAGGTGAGTATAATTATCCAGGTGTATAGATAAGGCAACAGAGATTCAGTTTAAGCATTTGGCACAGAGTCACAAGGACCGAAGTGGAGAAGCTAGTGTTTGAGAACTCTTGTATATGGCTTCAACAATTAACTTTCAAGGGCTGATTCATGAATCTTTCCTGCTTTGCAATGTGTTTTCGTGCATATGACAACAGTATGTCCTAATTTTAGTGCTGTAGTCATTTGAATATGAATTCCTGCATCTCATGGCTTTGTAAGTGTGCCCATTTTATGAAACATCTCTGTGCTTCAGGATCCTCGTGTGTAAACTGTGAATACTAACAGTACCTAGCCCATGGTGTTATTGTAAGGAATACATAGGTTATGTGCTATAGATCAGAGGTTGGCAAACGTTTTCTATAAAAAGCCAGAAAGTAAACACTATAGGTTTTGCAGATGATGCCATATCTATAAGAACTACTCAATTCTGTTGCCGCAGCATAAAAACAATAAATAATATGAAACTGAATGTGTTTCTGCAAGTGAGAAAAAATTCATTTGCAAAATAAATAAGTAAATAGGACGAGAGCAAGATGGCGGAGAAGTAGCAGCTGAGACGACATCAGGTAGCAGGAGATCAGCTAGATAGCTTATCAAAACATTGCGAACACCTACAAATCCAATGGGAGATCGAAGAGAGGAAGAACAGGAATTCTGGAAACAGGAAATCGACCACTTTCTGAAAGGTAGGACCGGCGGAGAAGTGAATCGAAAGCGACAGGAGGATAGACCGCGGGGGAGGGGCCGGCTCCCGGCAAGCGGCGGAGCCACGGAGCACTAAATCAGGACTTTTAAAAGTCTGCTTCACGGAGGGACATCGCTCCAGAGGCTAAACCCAGGTGAAGCCCACGTGGGGTCAGCGTGGCCCCAGGTCCCGCAGGGTCACAGAAGGATCGGGGGTGTCTGAGTGTCGCAGAGCTAGCAGGTATCGGAGCGGGAACCTGGCTACAGAGACAGAGCCGAGGAGGGAGCTCTCAGCTCGGGGTTACCTTGAACCGGCCGCAGGCTGGGTGAGCTCGGAGCATGGCCAGATGCGAGGGAGATGGGAGTAGCCGGGGCTTTTCTCTGAGGAGTGGAGCCCCGAATCTCAGCTCTTCCGGGCCGGAGACTGGAGGCCGCCATCTTCATTCCCGTCCTCCGGACTCTACGGAAAGCGCTCAGGGAACAAAAGCTCCCGAAAGCGAAACCCAGCGGATTACTCAGCCCGGCCCCTGGGAAGGGCGGTGCAGCTCTGCCTCGGGCAAAGACACTTGAGAATCACTACAACAGGCCCCTCTCCCACAAGATCAAAAGAAATCCAGACAAGACCAAGTTCACTTAACAAGGAGAGCAGCGGAACTCCAGAGGAGGAGAAAGCAATGCGCGGAAGTCATGGCTTTCTCCCCATGATTCTTTAGTCTTGCAGTTAATTCAATTTTTTCTTTAAAGGGCATTTTCCTAGGGTCTTTGCCACCCTTTTAGTATTTTATTTGCTCCTTCATATAATCTTATCTGGAAAAAATGACAAGGTGGAAAAACTCACCACAAAAAAAAGAACAAGAGACAGTACCAAAGGCTAGGGACCTAAT
>PISX010031289.1:0-17611 GCA_004024625.1 Mellivora capensis
GGCAGCCCAGTCTTCATGTGACTAGTGTCAGTCTAGACTGGAGGAAGATGAACATTAATTAAGTAATCACACAAATAAATAGAAAATCACAGTTATTACAAGTGCTGTGATGGAAGGTTAAAAAGTACTAAGAGAAGATGTGACAATCATTCCTGACCTGGTCTGGGCATTCAGAGAAAGGTCGTCTTAGGAAATGATGCTTGAATTGAGATGTAAAGGTTGAATAGGAGGAAAAGAGAAAGGAAGGAAAAGGAGGAATATAAAAGCCACATACTGCTTGAAGAAAATAATTGCCAAGTCTGGGTCTGGAGAGACATTTTATTACTACATGTATATGTGTGTTATGTTGGAAATTATAAAAATTTGTGTGTTTACATAAAAACATATTTATACAGAGTACACAAGCAGAAATACTTTGTTTTCAAAATCATCTGTAATGATCTCTTTGAATAGCTTAAAAGAATAATTCAGAACCAAGATGTCTTGTTAAGGTGAGGGCACTTGAAGTCAATGTATGGATTGGAAAGAACTCAGAATCTGGCTTCTGGATGCTCAGGTGCTGGCATTGGTTGTCTTGAATTAATGGCCTTAAGCAAGTCACTTCGTCCATGTGAGTCTCATTTCTCACATCTGAAAATTGAGAATGTTACAATCAATGATCTCCAGTGTTATTTCAAATTACAAAATTCCATATTTCTATAATTATTGTCTGCAGCATCTGGAGACCTAAAAGTAAGATAAAATAACCAAAGACTTTTGCAGTGTGAATATCTATGTAAAAAAATGGCTAGGGAAAAATTAGTTCAATCCTCCTTAGGATTAAGAATAGTTTACATTTTAAGTTAGGTACCTTAAAAAGTAGAATAGGAATAAATTCTTTCACTAAGCTCTTTGTTAAGAATTATCCATTTTGAGAAAATAGAATTCATTTTGAAAGTCTGGCAGAAATACATGCTGATGGAGTCAAGGATGTAAAGGAACTAGAAACATCTTGCAGTGTTACAACTCATTAAAATGCTTACTAGACCGTAGCGTACAGCATCTGAGAAGCAAATAGGGCTGTGAACATTGTTTTCTTAATTAAAATTCCCTATTTAATCCACTTGAAATATATAGTTAAAAGAAAGAAAGAAAGAAAGAAAGAAAGAAAGAAAGAAAGAAAGAAAGAAAGAAAGAAAGAAAATTCAAAGCAGAATCATTGCTGGGAAATACTGCTCTAAGTCCTGGGATTTGTTTTGCAACTTGTAGGGTAATTCAAGTTACATAATGATCATGTAGTTAAAAATATAATGAAGAATTGGAACTGGTCGTTTTATAGGGTTTAAAGATTGGTTTTCATGTTTTTTTGTTATTTAAACTTTGTTACTGTCATCATTTTTCTAGCTGTTGAGTTTAACCTTTGCACACCACAGACTGCAGGACCATCAAGTGTGCACACAAACAAATGAAAAACATTACTGGGCCCAGTGATCCATAGGGCATGTCATTCCACAGAGAAGTTTGCATGAAATGAAGCCTCTTTATTTGTTTATGTGTCTCTAAGCCAAGCATAAACTGCCCAATTTATGTACCACTATCTATGACTTTAGTTATAAGATTCTTAATACCAAAGAAAAAAATCATTTAAAGACTGAGTCTACACACAGATAAAGTAGATAATCAAATTATTTGAATAACCATAGAATCTGAGACCTGGACCAGATGGCAAGGTCTTCTAGATTAATGTTTCCAAATGTGCCTGAAAATACAAATCACCTGCAATCTTATTAAAAATCCTAAAAAATTGAAAAGTAGGAAAAGATTATTGGGCCCCCAAACCTGGCACAACTGAATTCCCAGTGGGAAAAGCCTTGACTAAGTAGTTACAGGTGCACTCAGGTGATACCTGAGAAAGGCTGATGTGGTCCAACTTCCTACCTGAAAATTAAACCCTAGCCTTATGTTGTTCCTAATACTTTTTGTACATAAGAACCACCTGGGGAGTTTTCTTCATTCTGGAGTCCAGTACTTCCACAGATGTACTCCCAGAATGGGGTCTTATAACCTGGGTGTTTTTGTTTGTTCTTGTTTTAGGGGTTGTTGACTGGTTAATTAATGTTCCCAGATGATGCTGATGGCTGGATTGGTCAGGCCTGGTTCGACAGGGTTTACTCTATGTTTGCTTGAATACCTCCAAGCTGAGAACCCAAATCTTTTCCACCTAAAATAATTACAACCAGTTTGTTTTCTCTATCTAGGAAAACTCATAAATTTCCCACTCCCTTTTACACAAAAACACACGCAATCTGTGAAAGGAAGTAGATCATTTGATTCCTACTATCAATGTACTGACAGTGAGTTAGAGGTAAGTTTCTGTGCTGTGTGACGATACCCTCTCCAGAATAATATGGGAGGGATGGAAAAGGGAGGAGGGGGATTTAGTCAGAACCTGCTATTTGATAGCTTGAGCAGAAGACAATGAGTTTGCTGGCTGAATTGTTAACGCTAACTGATAAATCCATCAGAAACATGGCATCAAACATTTTGAATACTGTAAAACACAGCTATTTAGGAATTGCCTTGAAGAAAATTACTATTTAGTTAATGAGCACATTTATGATTCTAAATTGATGTTCTCTCTAATATTATGGGAAACCGTGAGAAATGTGTCAGACTGAGTTTTTACATTATTTTTCCAAATATACATATATTGAGGGCTTACTACATGCAGGCACTGGTGTTGACACCAGGGATAGGAAATAAGACCATTCAAAGAGCCTACTCCTGTGACCTCTATTTAGTAAGTATTTCTTAAGGAAATAATCTATAATGAAATAAACACATATAATAAAATACCTGGCAAAGATAAGGCTATGAAGAAAATAAATCAAGATAAGCAGATAGAGGATGACAAGAAGACTTTTATGGAATACAGCATTTGGCCCAACACCATTAGCTGGCATTCATTGGTATGATTTATGAATGTGCATCAGCTTCCTTCATATATGATTATAATGATGCTATCAATGTTATTTCCATGTTTATGGCTATCGTTTTAAAAAAAAGAAACAAAAACAAAAGCCTCTTTGAACTGCTCCAGAGAGAGAGTTTGGCTGGTCAAGCCCTGCCTTCTTCTTCTTTTTTTTTTTAAGATTTTATTTATTTATTTGACAGAAAGAGATCACAAGTATGCAGAGCGGCAAGCAGAGAGAGAGAGAGAGAGAGGGAAGCAGGCTCCCTGCGGAGCAGAGAGCCCAATGCCAATGCGGGCCTCCGTGGATCCCAGAACCCTTAGGTCACGACCTGAGCTGAAGGCAGGGGCTTAACCTGCTGAGCCACCCGGGAAACCCCAAGCCCTGCCTTCTAACTGCAGCACTAGTTCATGGCCTGTCACTGTTTGCTGATTTTTCTAGCTTCACAGCCTGCTCAATACCTTGAATCAAAATGAGTCACCTCTGTCACACTGCCATGTGTCATATCTGCCCACAGAGAGTGCCCCTCATTCATCACGAATGGCAGCTCCCTTGGTGTCCCATCAACATTTCCTATGGGGTTCTCAATCCTAGATGGAGCTTCCTTCATGAGTCTTGCTATAGAGCAACCGCTCCAGGTACTGCTGCCATCCATCCCCAGCCACTGTGCGGCCGAGCAGAGCAGCACATAGCTTCGTCCTTTGCAGGCTGGCTGCTTTCCAAGGCAGCTGGGAAAAGCGAGGGTGGTGCAGTGTTGCTGTGTATTTATATAGTGATTATCACCCTTGTGGCATGGCTACAGGCTGATCAAACAGTATGTCCAAACTAAACTGGGATCAGTTTACTACCTCTCCCAACCTCCTTTGAGGAGAGAAACAGGAAAAAGTGAGCCACAGATAGGTGTTAGAAATGACTACTGTATAGAAATAAAGAATTAGCGAGCTTAAAATATCTTATATAGCATTACTATAGGTGCTGACAAATGGTGATGCTCAGGGGCCTGCCAAATGTGCTCCATATTTTCACCAAGTGGATGAGGCAAAGCCACCACATGTTATCCACACAAACCACATCTCTTGTTTGTAAGATTTGTTTAGGTCAAAAGCTCTTTTATATATGTGATATCATTGAACATTCACCGGATTTTCATGAATATACTTTTCAAATGGACCATACAAGTAAAATTTTAATAAAATGCATTCAGAGTTTTGAAATGTGTTCAGGAAATTACACTTTATTACCCATCAATAGAGCATGCCTACAATTAGCTCATAATTATCTATATCCATGGGTGAAAACAACAGAATAAATGAAGATAATCCAAAATGATCCAAAAACCAGTTATAACACAGTTGTACCACAGAATTCAATTAACTGCATAACCAATGTATCAAATATTCTGTTTTACCCATTTCACTATACAGTCTTGCTTCCCTGCTGGTCACTGCTGCCCTCTCCTCGTCTTGAAACTTCCCTAATCCATGACTTCCATGACACTACTCTGAGCCCTTCTACCTACCACTTGGTTAACTCCTTTCCTTTAAAGGTGCCCATGTCCTAAGGTCCAAGGCTATGCACCATCATTCCCTGTATCTATTCTCTTCCTGCATGGTCTCTCATCTACCTTCAACTTTCATCTCTTTGTAGGTAGATCAAAATTCCTCATCTTGTCCACTTTAGATGGGCATATATAGATCCCACATGGATTGCTCTATAAAGGGTATTAGAACAACTGATAATTCTTTTGGAAAAAAAATAAATGTAGATTCTCTCAGTACCATATATAAAATTCAATTCTAGATGGATTGAAGAAATAAATAATTTTAAGAAGTTTTTTTACAAAAGCAGAGAGTGGTCATAAAGTTTAAAAAAATATATATAAATACATTTATAATATAAAGTAATATAATAAAAATATGCACATATATTTATAAGTTGAACTTTGATGATGTCTTCTGAGATGATGTTAAAGGCACAGTGAAAATTAGAGTTATAAATTAATACATTACAGGTGCATATGCTTGGGTCAGTGGAAAGTAACTGATAATGCAACTTTATAGTACATTTGAATTACGGAGCACTAATGAGTGACAGCACATTGAATATGTCATGAATATCATTGAACATATATAAATATGGAACACAGTATCAAAAAAAGCCATTTATTATACATGTTTACTTATGCTTCCAACTCTGGCCATCTTATTTCAGGAGGAAATACATGATTATTTTATTTCAAATCATGGCATATAGGAAGGCTTTCTGCATTTGTAATAAAACTCAAAAGCCAAGGCTCAGTCAGTTGGGCATCCAAATCTTGGTTTCTGCTTGGGTTATGATCTCAGGGTCTGGGGATCAAGCCCCATCTCAGGATCTGGTCTCAGTGGGGAGACTGCTTGAGGATTCTCTCCCTCTCCATATTCCCCTCCCCCACTGTCTCTAAATAAATAAATAAATCTTGAAAAAAAAACAACCTCAAAAGTCAAAAAGTAAATACTTTATTTATTTATTTATTTGTTTATTTATGGGAGGGGCAGAGGGAGAGGGAGAGAGAAAGACTCTTAAGTAGGCTCCACATCCAGTGCAGGGGCTTGATCTTACATCCTTGAGATCATGACTTGAGCCAAAATCAAGAATCCGTTGCTTAATCAATTGAGCCACTCAGGACCCCCCAATATTAAATACTTTATGCTTTTTTTAAAATCCCCAAAGGTTGCAATCTGTTAACAATGATTACCTTTAATGAGTGGGAAATTTTTATATTTTATTTAAGAAATAAAAATTTTCTACTTGTTAAAGATAATTTTTTAAAGATTTATTTGTTTTTGAGAGAGAGAGAGAGAGAACAAGCAGGAGCAAGGGGAGGAATAGAGCAAGAAGCTGACTCCCTACTGAGTAGGATGCTAGATGCGGGACTCATCACAGGACCCTGGGATCATGACCTGAGATAAAAACAGACGCTTAACTGACTGAGCCACCCAGCTGCTCTCGTTAAAGATAATTAATGAGCATATTTCCACAATTATTGTATTCATTTTAAAACAATAACAAATGAAAAGTATTGCATAGGACTTAGCTAAGCCACTAATAGTCAATGTATTTACTGGATTGACCTATTTCTCTGTAAACACATTTTTTTTAAGATTTTATTTATTTGACAGAGAGAGATCACAAGTAGGCAGAGATGCAGGCAGAGAGAGAGAGAGAGAGAGAGGAGGAAGCAGGTTCCCTGCCTAGCAGAGAACCCGATGTGGGACTCCATCCCAGGACCTTGAGATCATGACCTGAGCCGAAGGCAGAGGCTTAACCCACTGAACCACCCAGGTGCCCCTGTAAACACATGTTTTAAAACTGCTGATAAGAATACAAAATATAACTTGCCTTTAATGTCTTCAGTTAGTCAAGAAACAATGTGCGGAAACGGGTAAAATTCTCTCCCCATGTTATCCTCAAGTTAGCCAGCTCTAGAAGTCTACATGAAATGATAAAAATAAATACAATTAATTTAATTAGAAATTTCAAAAACAAGGGGAAGTGGTTCAAAAAAAAATGGGAAAATAAATAAATTATGGCTCAAAATAGTTGTTTCCCAAACTTTTTCCTGTAGAACACTAGCACTTCTGAACATAAGTGTTCTATTGGGGGAAAAAACTGCTTCATCATATAAAAGTTTGTGAGAAATCTAGGCTAAGCATGAACATATTTTTTAACTTCCAGACTTGAAGCTTAACATATGCTCATCCACATGGTGAATCTCTAAGAGGGAGACAGTATCCAGTGAATCCCATATTGATTTGATCATAAATTCTTTTTTCCATGATAGTTAGTAATGGTTCATGTTATACAAAATGCTTATCAATACATCAGGGAAGTTGTTAAATCCAAAATGATTAATTCTAAAAGTAGAAATTACAAATTGTACCCTGATTTCTTAGCTAACCAAATAAATCTAGACCCTAGATAGACGGTACCATGTTTTCCTTAGACTAAAATGGCAGCAAAGTGTTTTAGAAATTCTTGGAAAATAATGTTCTATCTGTTTATCCTAACATGTACTCCAGATATTTGAATTCACATATTTACCACAGCTGTATCTGAGCTTAGGGAATACTTTCTTCATCTCAATTAATCCTCTATTATTATTTAAGACATTACATATGTTTTAATTACATATCATAAAAAAAGTTGATCTCCTTACGTTTTAAAGTTTCAGATCAATAGCTTTTGAGTTCAGAAATTTATGTTTTCTGGATGTAATCATACTAAAACACTGCACATCAAAACTTGTGTAGCAAAATTCCCATAATTCAAGTTATTTATATTAAATGTGATTATATTCATAAATAAGCCAAATTAAATATAGTGAATGCATTATAGTTAAACTTGGAGAGAATTAACTCTCAGAGAGTTTACACAAATGAAATAACAAAAGCATATTTAATATGTAGAATTGTTACTGTATACTAATGCAAGACAAATATATGCATACATATATATTTACATATGAATATGCATATATATGTGTATTATACACATATATACGTGTATTATGAATCTGCTTTTCCTTCCCACTCTCATTAAAAAAATCTGTGAAAATCCTTAGTGCAATATTGTCAAGAACTACTTAGTTCTTCCTGGGATCTCTTTTCCCTCTAGACTAGCCTGCAAAACACTATCAAGTCAGGAACCACATTGCCCCTTTGGGCAGAAACTGACATTTGTATACTTTCTGATTAACATTAAACATCCTTCCTTGTTGCAATAATTCAGAGGCTTATAATTTAAGCATTCCATATTCATAACTAAATGGATTAGATATAGATTACAATAATGTCTATGCAATGCCCTAGAACAGGAGCCCAGCAAACTATAACCCTTAGGCCAAATCCAGCCAGCACCTGTTTTATAAGTTTTATTAGAACATAGCCATGCCTGTCTATTTAAATATTATCTATGATTGTTTTCATGCCATGAATGCAGAGTTGAGCACTTGAATCAGGATCTCCATTATGGCCAACAAAGCCTAAAATTTTCATTGTCTAGCTTTAAAAAAAAAAATTGCCAACTCCTGGTATAGACTTCAAAGCAGGCCAATTCTCTTGGTATCACTATAATTGCTATTAAATTTGGTTTTGAAATGGAATTTGTCCATATATTTGAATATTGAAGTCTCTAATCTTCTGAGCATTCACAATTATTATTAGTGAAATTGTATTTTAACTCTCTGACTGAGGAATTCAGGGAAACTATGTGTTTTCTCAGTCCTGCCTCCTGATTCAACAATGCTTGCTCTTCTGAGATTAATGAAAAGCTCTAACCACATAGAGAACTGCTAATTCACCTCCTAAGGAAATAAACTTAATGAGACATATGCAGTACTTCTACACAGAAATCTATAAAGTAGTAGTGAGGAAATTTTAAAAGACAAAAACAGTGAGAGCTAGAGAGAAAAAAGACATTGCCTGAAATGCTCAATTTTTAGTATCCGTTCCCTCCAGATTGATCTATAAATTTAATGGAATAAATACCAATAAAAATCCCATTTGAGATTTTGTAGAAACTGCCAAGCTGATTCTATGATTTATACGGGAATATGAAAAATTTAAAAAAAAAAAAAAAAACTAAAAGAAACTTAAAGAAAAAATGTGGAGCATTTATACTACCCAGATATCAAGACATATAAACCTAAGTATAAAAAGTGTGGTTTTGCCACAAAAGAGATACATAGGCCAATGCATAGAAACCACAATCTAGAAAAATAAGCAAATGCATATATTCACTTGATGTATGACAAATAAATTATACTGGGTCAGTTTATCCACATTAAAAAAATTTAATTACTACCTCACATAAAAATCAATTCCAAGTAGATTGTGTGAGTAAATGTGAAATGTAAAAGAGTAGAACTTCTAAAAGATAATATTTTTTAAATCTCCCAGACTGTGGGACAGTCCCTAAAGTAGACCCCATGATTCCTGTCTTCTTTGAGTGTGGATGGGATCTGTGATTTGCTTCCAACCAATAGAATATGGTAAAAGTTAAAGGATTTCAGATGTAATGCGAGTCTCAAATAAGTTGATTTGGAGTTATTATCAAAAGAGAGATTATCCTAGATCTGACTTAATCAAATGAAAGCCTTTCCAAGAAAGACTGGGGCCTCCCTAAAGGAGGCGCTCTCCTGTGGGCCTGATGAAGTAAACAGTCATGTCCAAGAAGCCCACATGATGAAGAACTACAGGTAGCCTTCAGGAACTACCAGCAGCCTCTATGACCTCAGGGTAACCAAAAGTCAGGAAAAATCCAGGACTTTTAGTCATACCAACACAGAAAACTTAATTCTGCCAACAATCTGAATGATCTTAGAAGTAAATCCTTCTAGTTGAGTCTCTAGATAAAAATACAATCCAGACAATACCTTGATTTCAACCTGTGAGACCCTTAGGAAAGGACCAAGTTAAGTCATAGTTAGACTTCTAATCCATAAGGACTATGAGATAATGTTATTTAAACTACTAAGTTTATAGTAATTTGTTCAACAGTAATAGAAAACCCTTGGAGTTAGGCAAGAGTTTCTTAAATAGGATGCAAAAGAAAGTGCTAACCATAAAGAAAAAGACTGATTTATACTTCATTAAGAATAAGAGCTTTTACTCACAAAAACATCACCATTAAGAGAGTAGAAAGGCAAGCTGTAAAGTGTGAGAATATATTTGCAACCATATAACCAAAGAAAAAGCTCAATTCAGTAATATATGAAAACCTCCTATTAGTCAGTACTAATATATAGATAACTTGATTTTGTAATGGAAAAAAAATTAAAGACACTTCACAGAAAGTATATCAAATGGCTATAAATACATGAATAGGTATTTAAAATCATTATTTTTTCGGGAAAATGAATACTAAAATCATAATAAAAAAATCTCTACACATCCACTGGAATAGGAAACAATTTAAAATTTAAAAAAAAAGAAACTAAAGCAAACAGTGTCAAGATATGATACAACTGGAACTCTCAGGCACTTTGCTGGTGGATATGTATACTGACACAACTACTTCTGAAATTGATTTGAGATTATCTCCCAAAGCTGAACATACACATACTCTAGGATCCTATAATTCAACTTCAGGGTACATAACAAAAATGTGTACATATGTACTAGAATATACATATCCTTAAATATTCATATTTTACAATACTTAGTTAAAACTTATACACAATTCAAAAGTTCATTAACAATTGTGGTATATTCACATAGTGTGATATATTCATATAGTTAGATATAATAATTAAAATGAACAAAAGATTATTACATATACAACATAGATGAATATCACAAACAAGAAGTTAAATAAATCCAAACAAAAGGATACATACTATGTGAATCCATTTACATAAACTTAAAAACAATCAAAACTATGGCTAAAAAACCAAATGCTTTGTTACTTTGGGGTAATGAGTGGAGGCCTGGTAGAAAGAGAACTTCTGGGTACTGCTAAATGTTCTATTTCTTGATCTGGGTGATAGTTATATGAGTGTGTTTTGTTTTGTGAAGATTCATAGAGCATACACTTAAGATTTGTGCACTGTTCTCTATGTGTGCTAACATACAATAAAAATTAACAAAACAAGATATAAGTAAATAATCAGGAAAAAGCATATCAAAAGAGGAATGAAGCTATTGTATATACTTTCACTCTTTCAGAGCCCAAAGAAATAAAAGAGGTAGTGAAAGTATATAAAATAGCTAAAAGATCCAGAGGAACTAAGCAGGTAGTTTCAAAGCAGGGGGAATGGATATTCACTCATAATGAACTCTGGTGATATTTCCTAAGAAAGTCTTTCTGCAAAGTCTGCTGGTGACGACACATGAAAGCTACAGAGAATGATAAGTAAAGACTCATGCAGAAGACCCTGTTCTTTGGGGAAAAGACCATTTTCCTAATAATAGATCCCAATGCTCAAAAGAATTTGAAATCAATGCTATATTATCATCTTGATTGTACTGACTAGGTAATGCAATAAAAACTTGAGATATGAAAAAATGTGTTACTCCACCCCTATCCTGGCTATCTTTTGCTGCATAACAAACTACTTCAAAATTTAGTGGCAGGGGGTGCCTAGGTGGCTCAGTCACTAAGTGTCTGCCTTCGGCTCAGGTCATGATCCCAGGGTCTTGGATTGACCCCCCCGCATCAGGCTCCCTGCTCTGCAAGGGGCTTGCTTCTCCCTCTCCAACTCTCCCTGCCTGTGTTCCCTTTCTCACTGCCTCTCTCTCTGTCAAATAAATAAAGAAAATCTTCAAAATAAATAAATAAATAATAAATAATAACAAAATTTAGTGGCTTAAAGTAGTAACTTATTATATCTCGTGATTTTGTGGGTCAGAAATGTGGGCAAGTCTCAGGTAAGAATTTCTTATGTTCCATGTCATATCAATTGCTTTCACTTTGTGGTGGTTGGCCTAGGAAGGAGCCCACCTGGAGGGTCCAAGACAGCTTTACTTACCCACTAATACCTTGGACAGGATGGCTGGAAGACAGGCTGGGATCAGCTAAAATTATTCATCAGAATGATCATATGTATCCTCCCCAGAATGGCAGTCTCAAAGTAGTTGGACTTCATACAGAAGCTCAGGATTTCCAGTGTTCCCAGAAGTGAGCATTCCAAGTGGTCCAGCAGAAGCTGCAAGACTTCCTCTGACCTAGCCTTTGAAATCTCCAAATTTCACTATCAAGGCTTTGTTTTGTTAGTCAAGCAAGTCAATTGGATGGGTCTAGTTTCAAGAGGAGGAGGGTGAACCAGGCTATTACATGATGAGGAAACAGCATGCATATACAGAGAAGAAAGGAAGTGATGCCCGCCATCTGAGAGATATATTGCCATACCACATCAGTTCCTTGTTATACGAAGACATTCTTCATACTAAATTAGTGGTTTACACTGCCTCAGCAGAGAAAGTGAAAAGTACACAAAAAACAAGAGCCAATTTTACCTTTAGTATGAGGCTGAATGCCAACAACTGAGGATTAGCCACTGGAAGGTGGCAACAGATGTCAATAAGGACAACTGAGAAACAGATACCCTGCCCCTCTGGAGCTGGACACTGAAGGAAGCCCCCAGAATACATATGCATTTTCAGGGAGAATGAAAAGGAGAAAATCCTGATTGAATTGACAAATTATTGAATTGATCACATTTACCTTAAAGGACAATGGTTACATTTATACATTTGTGCTACTAGGTAGAATGGAATGGGACATATTGTTTTCAGTTGTAGGAAAATAAAATCATATTTCTGAGCTTCTAAATATGTGGGCAATTAAATTAATACTTATACAATTGCTTTAAGCTCTCATTCCTATTGGTTTGATCATATTAACTATTCATATGCCACAAGTTAGGAATAGCTAGCTCTAATGAGTAATTTTTTTCTTTCTATTTCATTTTCCTGAAATCTTGATTTTCTTCTTATACTCTAATAGCAAAGAAGAAGTTGCCTTATTATTTGCTTCAATCCCATAGTCTTGATGACTTTTAAAATCCAATTTGTCTTAGACATTAAATATTTACTATTTTAAACACTTAGTTAATTTCTATTGACTCATACACTTCTTAATATTATACTCCCGAGATCGTCCAGCCCATTACTCCTGGAGGAGCCCCTAACATAATGCCTTCTCAGGTTCATTATTATTTGTCTTTGGATAAGCTTTTGTCTTTGAGCAGAGTTATAATATTTCTTCAAGAACAGTTGGGCAAATATCTCTTGAAATAAGCCATCATATATAACTAGAGCAAGAATAGTACTTTTGAAGTACAGATAGAACTTCAAAGAGTAGAATGTCAAGATTTAAACATAAATCTGTAATTGCATATTTATTCACCATAAACACATAAAATGGTTATAGACTTCGCAAACACACCAACAACCAAGGCAGACACAAATACAGTGTGTGTAGTCTTTCCACAAAGAAATTCTGAGTCATCTTACTAATTTTAGTTTTGTACACCTAAAATCCTTATACCTACCAGACACAGAGAAGGCTCTACTCATGCTCAAATGATCTCCCCTTACACTCTTTCTCTCTCTCAATTTATACTCAACCAAGAACCAGAGTGATCCATTTAGACATATCAAATCATGTCGGTCCTCCAACAAAATAAAGAGCATACTAAGAAAAAATTCCTTTACAACAAATTCCCTTGCAACAGCAGACAAGATTCCTGTAGGATCTGGACCTCCATCACCTTTCTGCTCTCATCTACTATCTCTACTTCCTTCATTCACTTTGGCATCACAGTCATCCCCTTGCTATTCCTGCATTCTATCAGGCATGTGCTCTTCTGACTGTGACAATCTCAGCCCAGATCTCCAGCATAGTTGATCCCTTTACCTTTTATCAAATCTTTGCTCAAATGCTCTTTTCTTAATGAGAACTTTCCTTAAAAATTTCACCCACCAGATGCATTATTTTTTCCATAGCACTTATCACCTCATAACATACTAAATATTTGTCTATTTTTATATTCTATACCTACACATCAAAATGAGTAAGTGTAAAAAATAAAATTCCATCTATGAGGAAATTTTTTTTCTCTGTTTTGTCCACTAATGTACCATTAACCCCTAAAACATGCTTGGCACATAGTATGCCATCAGTAACATTTGTTGAATGAAAAAATGATGGCATAAGATACAGGTATTACTACCAAAAAAAGAAAAAAAAGGTAGGTATCAGTTATGCTGCCTTTTTTTGATATGTCTCATTTTTAACAACTAATAGCCAGAACTTCTGCTATCCATAGTGGCATAGCAAATCTGTCCATCCTACCCCCAATACTTTTTATTACTCCCTTCATCCTTTCTAAGGGACCATGACAGCTGTTAAATATTCCTGGAGACTAGTCTTAGGTCATGACCTCTACTTTAGACAATTATGAGAATGACATTTCTCTGTGCATGTGTAAAACGATAATAATTACTGATACTATTGGCCGGGATTACTTTAAGATAAACATCAAAATGTTTTATGTTTTTGAGGGCAAAACAACTGGTTAAAATTTCTTTAATAACTGTAATGAGTGGAAGGGAATGATAGTTTGAGACCATGAATAAAGAAAATCAGCCATACAATATTAAGAGAGTTGCAGAAATCAAATCTTTCTTCCATGAATATCCTGACCCAAATTTAAGGCACAAGAGGACAGTCAAGGAGAAAAACCTAGAAAGAAAAATGAAAATCTTATGACACTAAAACCTATGGCTACATGTAGCTGTAAAACACCAAACTCAATACAAATAACAAGTAAGAAATAAAGTCTCAGAGAATAGGTTTAAAAAGTAGGTATTTCAGGAAATAACATTACTAGCCAATGACCTTAAATATTACATGGGACTAATACCAGATTCCTTAAAGTTCACATATGACAGTGTTCTTCAAAATCAGGACTTCTTATGGAAATGATGTTTGATGAGCACAATCAGGGTCCTACTGGCTTATAAACCACCTGCTCTTTATACCTGAATGCACTACGGGGACCAAAAATGCTGCTGTATAAGGATAAAACAAAGTCTGTTTGGTGTTCTAGTTATTTAATTTTTTATTTAAATTCAATTAATTAACATACAGTATATTTTAGTTCCAGAAGTAGAGTTTAATGATTCATCAGTCTTAAATAATACCCAGTGCTCATTACACCATGTGCCCTTCTTAATGTCCGTCACCCAGTTACCCCATTCCCCTACCATCCTCCCCTCCAGCAACCCTCAGTTTGTTTCCTATGATTAAGAGTCTCTAATGGTCTGTCTCCCTCTCTGATTTCATCTTGTTTTAGTTTTCCCTCCCTCCCCCTATGCTCCTCTGTTTTGTTTCTTAAATTCCACATATGAATGAGATCACATGATAATTGTCTTTCTCTAATGTATTTCACTTGGCATAATACCCTCTAGTTCTATCCATATCATTGCAAATGGCAAGATTTCATTTCTTTGATGGCTGAGTATTATTTCATTGTATCTATAATTCCACATCAGTCAGACACAAAAGACTACCTATTGTATTCTTCCATTTATATGACATTCCAGAATAGGAAAAACTAATTTATGGTGGGAAAAAATTAGAAAATATTTTCCTCTGCAGATACAGGAAGGGTTTGACTGGGGAAGGTCATAAAGGAATTTTCTTGGTTGGTAATATCATGATATGCATTTGGTTTAAACAAGTGTATTCATTGGTCAAAAGTCAGTGAATGTGGAGCACCTGGGTGGCTCAGTCAGTTAAGCACCTAACCCTTGATTTCAGCTCGGGTCATGATCTCAGGGTTGTGAGATCAAGCCCCACATTGGGTTCCATTCTCTGTGCAGACCTTGCTTAAGATTCTCTCTCCCTCTACCCCTCCCCACCCTCTCTCTCTCTCTCTCTCTCTCTCAAAACAAAAACACAAACAGAAACAAAACACCTCAATGAATGTGCTGATATTTGTGCATTTTATTGATATAAATTTTATAGCAAAAGATAAATAGTAATCCAATATTGAATTCTAGTTAATAATATGCATGCTGAAATGTTTAGGGAGAAGTATGTTGATATCTGCAATTTACTTTGAAATGCATCAAAAATATAAAATGAATTAAAGGAGGGATAAAGGGATATATAAAATGTGATAAAACACCTATAAGACAATATAAATAATGGAATTTGGGTTGTGGTTATATATAATCTGGTTTTTCACTATAAAATTATTTCAATATAGCTCTATGTTTGAGGAAAATCACAATAAAATGTTTTAAAACTTAACATCTCAGCCCCTACCATGTCTGATAAAATAAGCTCTCTGGATTAAAGATCCTTGCAGTCAATTGCATTTCTTAGGATGCATGAGCCTGAAGAAAGTCTTGAAGAAAGACCCCCAGCAGTTTCTTTTCTATCCCCAATGACTTGTTTTAGTTTGGATGAACTCCTGGTCAGAAGAACCCTGGCATCCAAATATGATAAGAATATAAATACACTTCCTCCAGAAAAAGGATGACATATTAATATACTTTTAGACTCACTGGCCTTGTGATTGCAAAGTTTTACATAAATTCATATAATGAATGTTTAGATGTAGGAATTATTTCAGCATCATTGTAATTTTATCTTTCTGTTCTCCTTGTAAAAAAAACACTGAAATTTATTTCAAGGATACTTATAAAAGTAATAAAATGATGTAAAAACTATCATAAAATCAATCATATATTTTATAGAAAATAGCAGAATAAAATCAATTTTTGAGAGATGTCAAATCCAAAGAAATTTATGACTCAAGAAAAGCAACTTTCTACTCTTTAAGCATCTAATCTGTTCAATTTCTTGTGTTCTTGCAAGATTAGAAAGTCATTTTATTATTGCCAATTTGAAAAGGCTCTACTGATCACTGGTCACACTTATAGAAAACTTTAGCATGAATTCTGTTCACTAAAAACATTTTTAATAATTGTCTATGTCTTGTCTTTTCCATTTTGTTTACTCAGATTCTAATCCTTCACACTTGCCAAAGCAGAACAAAATTCTCAGGTTTCCTTTGAAATCAGTTATATTATGACATACAAAGATCTATCAATTTTGGCCCAAAACAGAAATGTAAATATAAGAAATCTAAAGATCACAGGGCACAAGTTGAATATAATCCAGGAATATGCTTCTTAATAAACAAGAGCTCTTTAGGAATGAAAACAAAAGCATGAAGTAGAGTAAAATTTGAATTCCATTCACCCAGTGAAACTCTGTCAAGATAAAGATTCATTTGGGGTTTTAGATAGCAAAAAAATGGAATATATTTCTGAGAAGGCTCACAAAATATAACCAAAAGAATGAAATTTAGTGGGAAACAGCGAAAAAAAGGTATTAGGCAAGAAAACTGGGAAAGCTGGTAAGCATCTGCCCTTCATCTTCACTGAAACAGAACAGGATGGAACCATCTACAGAAGGTTAAGGAAGGGAGAACACTCATTCAATGGCCCCTTTTCAATCTTCAGTGAACTTACTCTTTCTGAGACACTGTACACCATCAATTACTCCCTTCCTTATGGAAGAGCCTCCTCTCTTTCCTAGTACTACTCTCTATTCTTATCCTACCTTGCTTGGCTAGTCATTCTTTTTTATCCATGGTTTCAAAGTCATAAGAGGAAGATAGTTTGGAAATGGACTGGGTTAGTGTCTCTCTCTCTCTCTCTCTCTCTTTTACTTTTACTATTTACTTTTGCTTTTACTTTTAGTGGCTCTGCTTCTGACTACCAGCAAAAGGTGGATTTTATTTAGGATTGCCTCCTCTGTGGTCTCTTTTTCTTTTTATTCTTTTTTCTCCTTTCTGGATAATCTCATCCACAGATGCTGGTGATGCTTAAATTTATATTCCAGTTTTAATCTCTTTCCAAATCTCCAAACTGTATTTTCCTCTTCTCAGGTGTCTTGCAGGTATAAAAATTCATGTTGAAAAGCAACATGATTGTTTTCCCCAGAAAAATCCTCCATGTTAGCAACTGTGAAATGCCCATTAGATTTTCCCCCTCCTTCTCTGCCTCCCACATTTGTATTTACTTTCATTTTTATTTTATTTTACTTTATTTGTTTATTAATTATCTATCCCTTTTGGACCAATGCTTCCTTTTTTTTTT
>PISX010031290.1:0-17599 GCA_004024625.1 Mellivora capensis
AAAAAAAAAAATCTCCCAACAAACAAGAGCCCAGGGCCAGACAGCTTCCCAGGGGAATTCTACCAAACATTTAAAGAAGAATTAATACCCATTCTCCTAAAACTGTTCCAAAAGATAGAAATGGAAGGAAAACTTTCAAACTCATTTTATGAGGCCAGCATTACTTTCATCCCAAACAAGACAAAGACCCCATCAAAAAGGAGAATTATAGACCAATATCCTTGATGAACACAGATGCTAAAATTCTCACCAAAATATTAGCCAATAGGATCCAACAGTACATTGAAAGGATTATTCATCACAACCAAGTGGGATTTATTTCTGGGCTGCAAGTTTGGTTCAACATCCACAAATCAATCATTGTGATACAATACATTAATAAAAGAAAGAACGAGAACCTTATGATACTCTCAGTAGATGCTGAAAAGGCATTTGACAAAGTACAGCATCCTTTCTTGATCAAAACTCTTCAAAGTGCAGGCATAGAGGATAAATACCTCAATATTATCAAAGCCATCTATGAAAAACCCACAGCGAATATCATCCTCAATAGAGAAAAACTGAGAGCTTTTCCCCTAAGGTCAGGAACATGGCATGGATGTCCACTACCACCACTGCTATTCAACACAGTACTAGAAGTCCTAGCCTCAGCAATCAGACAACAAAAAGAAAATAAAGGCATCCAAATTGGCAAAGAAGAAATCAAACTCTCACTCTTTGCAGATGATATGATGCTTTATGTGGAAAACCCAAAAGACTCCACTCCTAAACTGCTATAATTCATACAGGAATTCAGTAAATTGTCAGGATAAAAAAATCAATGCACAGAAATCAGTTGCATTTGTATACACCAACAGCAAGACAGAAGAAAGAGAAATTAATGAGTCAATCCCATTTATAATTTCACCCAAAACCATAAAATACCTAGGAATAATCCTAACCAAAGAGGCAAAGCAATTGTACTCAGAAAACTTAAAAGTACTCATGAAAGAAATTGAGGAAGACACACAGAAATGGAAAAACGTTCCATGCTCATGGATTGGAACAAATATTGTGAAAATGCCTACACTACTAAAGCAATCTACACACTTAATGCAATCCCTATTAAAATACCATCAACATTTTTCAAAGAAAGGAACAAATAATCCTAAAATTATATGGAACCAGATGAAACCCTGAATAGCCAGAGGAATATTGAAAAAGGAAACCAAAGCTGATGGTATCACAATTCTGGACTTCAAACTCTTACTACAAAGCTGTAATCATCAAGAAAGTATGGTACTGGCACAAAAACAGACACACAGATCAGTGTAACAGAATAGAGAGCCCAGAAATAGACCCTCAACTCTACGGTCAACTAATCTTTGACAAAGCAGGAAAGAATTTCCAGTGGAAAAAAGACAGCCTCTTCAACAAATGGTGTTGGGGAAATTAGAGAACCACATGCAGAAGAATGAAACTGGACCATTTCCTTACACCACACACAAAAATAGACTCAAAATGGATGAAAGACCTCAGTGTGAGACAGGAATCCATCAATATCCTTGAGAACACAGGCAGCAACCTCTTTGACCTCAGCCACAGCAATTTCTTCCTAGAAACATTGCCAAAGGCAAGGGAAGCAAGGGCAAAAATGAACTATTGGGACTTCATCAAGATGAAAAGCTTTTGCACAGCAAAGGAAACAGTCAACAAAACCAAAAGACAACTGACAGAATGGGAGAAGATATTCACAAATGACATATCAGATAAACAGCTAGTATCAAAAATCTATAAAGAACTTATAAAACTCAACACCCAAAGAATAAATAATCCAATCAAGAAATTCGAAGACATGAGCAGACATTTCTACAAAGAAGACATCCAAATGGCCAACAATGGACACATGGAAAAAGTGCTCCACATCACTCGGTGTCAGGGAAATACAAATCAAAACAACAGTAAGATACCACCTCACACCAATCAGAATAGTTAAAATTAACAAGTCAGGAAATGACAGATGTTGGTGAGGATGTGAAGAAGGGGAACCCTCCTACACTGATGGTGGGAACGCAAGCTGGTACAGCCACTATGGAAAACAGCATGGAGGTTCCTCAAAAAGTTGAAAATAGAGCTACCCTATAACCCAACAATCACACTACTAGGTATTTACCCTAAAGATACAAATGTAGTGATCTGAAGGGACATATGCAACCAAATGTTTATAGCAGCAAAGTCCACAATAGCTAAAGTAGGGAAAGAACCTAGATGTCCATCAACAGATGAATGGATAAAGAAGATGTGATATACCACATAGCCATCAAGAGAAATGAAATCTTGCCATTTGCAATGACATGGATGAAACTAGATGGTATTATGCTGGGCGAAATAAGTCAATCAGAGAAAGATAATAATCATATGATATCTCTGATATGAGGAATTTGAGAGGCAGAGTGGGGGTTCTGGGGGGTAGGGAAGGAAAAAATGAAACAGGATGGGGTTGGGAGGAAGACAAACCATAAGAGACTCTTAATCTCACAAAATAAACAGGATTGCTGGGAGGAAGGCGGTTGGAGAGGGAGGTTGGATTATGGACACTGGGGAAAGTATATGATATGGTGAGTGATTTGAAATGTGTAAGACATGATTCACAGACCTGTACCCCTGGTGCAAATGATACATTATATGTTAATAAAAATAATTTAAAAAAAGAGAGCTACCCTATGACCCAGCAACTGCACTATTATGTATTTACCCTAAAGATGCAGAGTACTGAAAAGAAGTGGAATGTGCACCCCAATATTCATAACAGCAATATCCATAATAGCCAAACTGTGGAAGGAGCCGGAAGTCATTCAACAGATGAATGGATAAAGAAGATGTGGTTCTTATATACAATGGTGTATTACTCAGTCATCATAAAGGATAAATACCCAACATTTGCATCAACATGGATGGAACTGGAGGGGATTATGCTAAGTGAAATAAGCCAAGCAGAGAAAGACAATTATCATATGGTTTCATTCATATGTGGAACACAAGGAATAGTACAGAGGACCATAGGGGAAGGGAGGGGACACTGAATGGGTAGAAATCAGAGAGGGAGACAAACCATGAGAGATTCTGGACTCTAGGAACCAAACTGAGGGTTACAGAAGGGAGGGGGGCAGGGGATGGAGTAACCAGGTGATGGGTATTAAGGAGGGCATGTGTTGTGACGAACACTGAGTGTTATATGCACTAATGAATTGTTGAACACTACATCAAAAACTAATGATGTACTATATGTTGGCTAACTGAACATAATAAGAAAATTAAAATAAAACAAAAAAACATGATAAATTTTTAAAATCACTTCCTCTTAAATCTTAGCATAGTTTCTATCATTATTCCTTTCCCTTGTATTATATGTATTTCTGTTTTCAGGAATGTATATCAATACATGGCCGAAGAAACAAAGAAGTACAAAAACTTAGGCAATTTCATACAGTGCACTCGTATTAAGGCCGTTGACTTAACCCAAACTGTACCCAAAGGTTTTCTCCAAATGTTTGGTACCAGTGCAGTATGTCTTATTAATGTTGGCATTGCACTATCTGAATATTTACCTATATAGAATTGACTAGATGGAGAAGAGAGTTATATTGGATTCAGGAACTGACTATAGTATATGATTTTATTGTAGAGTACATGATTTTTACACTGAGAGAAATTCACATGCAATAGGAAACCATTTTTGTAGGCTCAGAGAACAAAAACCACTTAGGATAGCAAGTGGCAGCAGTACAACCTGCTAAAAGCCTTCTCTGGGCAGATCGACCACCCAACTGGCTGACATTATTTTGAGAAATGCCTACAAGTCATAAAATATTCAGGGACATCTAAAAAAAATATCTAGGCATTCCCCTTCATTTTCAGAGCTTAGAAAGTAAGCAAAAAACAAATTAACATAGACATAATTCTGGGTGAATAACTGTGGAAGGGGGTGCTCCCCTGAGAGCTAGAATAAAAGAAGATAGCAAGGCTCCCAAAAAAAGCCTCCAGGGGATAAATAAAGAGGAAGAAAAAAGACCTGACTGAGCATGCAGACTTTGGTTTCAAGAGGAGCACTCACTGAATATACAAGGTGCCACTAAGTTGTGATCCACATGGTCTGCGGAGGGGGAGGGCAGAAGTACAAGAGAGGCCTCAGCCTGGAACCTGTGCCTTATCAACACCAAGGTTATCCAGATTGGGCACCCCAAAACTATAACCCTAAATATCAGTCATCAAAAGGATAACATCTGGGCCTTAGGGAATCACCACCTGGTATCTCTTATGCTATGTCCTCAAAACAAAATTAACTATACCCCAAAGCTGAGCAAATTTGTGTCACTGCCAATATAGACACCAATTCAGAATGCAGGGAGGACTCTGAACAGTGGAAGTGCTCAAGGTAAAAGCAAAAACAATTACTTTATAATGATAAAAAAAAATATGATTGCAATAGATTCTTGGATGGTGAAGCATAACTCCTGGTGGTGCCAGGGCCCTATTTTCCTGTTTCTAATCTCTTCCCTTTTGCAGTTTGGAGGTACTTTCAAATTAGCCAGTGCTTTCCAACATTGCCCTTAAGAGCCAGGGATGGCATAGTGTTCACATCATTTACTTTTTATTTGTTCAAAGGCATATTTGTTGAAGAAGAAGAAGAGATTTAAGTTTGCTTATGTAACTGAAATATTTGGACCATGGTATGTGGACCTGCATTTGTACAATCACCCTCAAGTCTTAGAGGCATTTAGGGTTTACTAGTACAGCACTCTGCAACAGGAAATCCCTCTGACAAGAAGCAGAGGGGATTTCCCTATCAGCTTAAAAGAAAGAAGAGGGCCCACCATCAGGAATCAATGGGGGAAAGCAAAAGAGCAGCAAGGACATATGACATAGACATTGAGATCATAAAGAACTACAGCAACAACTCTACTTGTATGTGAGACCAATCTAACCACCAAGAACTTGACAGGAAAATGACTTACCTCTATAGCCCCATACCAGCAGTGCCTAAAAGCTATCTAGGTAACATGTAGATGTGTATGAGAATTCTTAAAAATATTCCAGGAGGAAAAAAATATATATTTTAGGAGGAGATCCTGAAGTAAGTCTAGAATTGTTGACAATCAAATAGTAAGGAGAATGGAGATCAACAAGATTTGAGAGGCTGCTGTAATTAGACATATTTTTAGTTACCATATATTTAGCAAAGCTGGGGACATACAAAAATATTTAGTCCTGATAAAAATTCAAGGTTATATATCTTATAAAAGGAAATCTAAACACTTCACATGAATGTTTTGACTAGAATTCATAGTGTCCATATGAATTAAATGTCGAGAAAAAAAACCTTTTTCTGCAGGAAATCGCATCAGCATATATTGAAATGGAAGAAGTTGCCCAAGAATCCCAGTTCCTTGCAAATGCAACTGAATGTGCTTATTAGATTATGCTGTGCTATTTACATGATTGATTGATCATACTTTTACTTTGAATACACTTATCAGAGTCTATTTCTTCTGAAAGCTCCAATACAGTGAATCAGATATGCAAGAGAATGTTGAAATCCTAAGATATAAGAGATATGAAAATTACTATATTATTATTGACACAAATAAAGAATTTAATAGGATATTATGACACTATGCCAATTTCCTGCCTAGTGAAGTTATGATTGTTTAGTTTTTATTTGGGGGCAATAAAATATTAATAATTTGTGAGGCCACAAAAGACTTCTGGAAAAATATTTCATCATTATTCTGAGTCACTACTGCTCCAAATCAGAGGAATCTAGCATCTGTTTACAAAAGAACAGATTATAACTGACATAGATATAAGTATTTTGTCAAGATTCATCAATATTAATTTGAAAAGATTACATACTGAAAACAATAATCTTTATAGGGAATTTTTTAAAGAATTAAGTTTGTTTACCAGAAAATACCCTTATTTTTAAACATAGCATGATTATAGTTAAATTAAGCAGAATGAAATGGTGATGTGTAATATTTTTCTGAGGCATTTCAGCAGAAAACACTTGTGTTATCTAATTACTAAATATCTTTAGATAGAAGTTTCCAATAGTTCTTTCTAGTATCTGAATGAAACTATAAAACTGAAATCTTCTATCTTGTCACTGTACAACAAAATTTTGGTTTTTGTTAAGTATCAGATTCAGGTTTCATTCTAGGAAGAGATGAAAATAGAAAATACTTCAGTTCGGTTGGCTTCACTAGGCATACAAATATTTCACTGAAGATCTAATAGTGTACACATACCTCTCTACCACTAAATTTGCTTTGTACAATATAAACCCCATCATTTTCACCGTCCTGAATTACTTGACTAGAAATACTTGACCACTGGAGTTGTTTTGTTTTTGCTTTTTCCATCCCTACATACCATGTACAGATTTTGACCATTAAAAAAAATTCTAAAACTACACTACATACAATTTTAATCTTTGTATTTGTCCAGAGAAGAAAATTAACAGGTGAGTAATAATATAAATAGCAAATCACATCTGAGAACTGTGGCTGAAACATGTAAGTTAACTGCCAGTCTATTGATAACAGGACCTTTTTCAGCTTATTTTTTTTTCCAGATACCAAGCAGTGCCTAGTACCAATTCTTATAACTCATCATCCTAAGTAGTTGGCTTTGCATATGATTAAAGAAAAGCTGAAGTGTCCCAAGGAAAAGAAATAGCATGCCACTTCTCAGCAGCATATCAAGTGTTGGGACCTATTTTCTGCTAGCCAGGAGTCCAACACTGATTAGATCTTCAATTATATGTAGTCAGTGTGAGATGTAGTCTTTACTTAGGCACATAAGAAAGTGTATGTTGAAATGTAGGAAGGTATAAAAAGTGAAATGCAAAATATTACAGAAATTGTTATGACTAAAACTAATACAGCCATATTCAGGCATAAGTTGCATATAATATGTCAGTCCTTAATATGCCACCAAATGCAAGCTCCATGAGATCAGAAATTTGCATCTATTTTACTTGCTGGGATAGAAAGGTAGAGATCTTTTTTTAGGAATTCAGAAATAATCACAATTTGACCTCAATGACATTAGGAGAACATTTACATATAAATATAAGGAGTAATTTAGAAATACACACATACACACACACAGCTGGCCCTTATTATTTGTGGATTCTGTCTCCGCCTTTGTCTACTCAATAAAAGGTATCTGTAACCACAAAACCAATACTCAGGGCATATTTATAGATATATACAGAGCTGGGAAAAATTTGATTTGCCTGACCTGCAAGCTCCCTGCTGAGATCAAACAACACTATGTCATATTGTTTCAGGTCTCGTATGTAAATAAGTGTGGTTTGGTTTGCTTGTTTGTTTGTGGTCTCTTTATTGCTACTTTTTTTTTGCGTTTTTTATACTTTTTCTTGATTTTTTTAAATGTCCCACCAGGATAAAGTACTGTCTAATGTCCCTACGTGCAAGACTATGATGCCTTACAGAAAAAAATGTATGTTGAATATGCTTTATTCTGAGAAGAATTACAGTGCTGTTAACCATGAGTTCAATATTAATGAATCAATAATATAGTACATTGAAAGAAAGAAAACATGTGCCTATCAATATGTAAAATGTTCCAGAAAGTGCTAAAGTAACATCTATAGTATGTGATAAAGCTACAGAAAAACAGCTAAAGTTGTGGATTCATGACATGACAATTGAGTAACAATGATGATGATGATGATGATGATAATTAATAATGATAATATTCAACAATAATAATAATAATAAAGCATATAGGCAGTATTATTGTGAGGCTCAAAACTAAAGATAATGACAATCATGTTATCCAGGAACATGTTAAATCCTCAGATAGTGAGGGCTGGCTCACATATTTCAAAAGATGATACGGTGTAAAAAATGTTAAACTTGCAGAAAAGGCAGGTTCTGCAGATCAGAAGGCTGTGGAGGAATTTTTTTCTTTTAATATTTGCTAAGTGTCATGTAGAAAAAGTTATGTGAAAGAGCAAATTTTCAATCCTGATGAGAATGGCTTGTTTTACAAGGACATCAGCTTCAAGTAATTTAAAGCCCATGAAAGTTATTATCTGTAAGAAATATATATTAAATAAGGCTTATGTTTTATATATATTTATATATAAATAAGGTTTATGTGTGTGTGTATGTGTATATATATATATATGTGTATATATATATATATAAACAAGGTTATGTCTTGTTTGGTTAATGAAAACGTGACCAGATGCTCACAGGAACACAACTTTCTATTTTCCCTAGGAGCAATTGTTTCATATGAACTAATTCAGTGTTCATTGCAACTTTATAGAATATAACTATAAGTGTGTATATAATATACATACACCCTAGACCTTTATCAATAGAATTGGATATTTAAACTATATAAACAAGTTTATAACACTTTACTATGTCAAATGGAAACTCATCTCTGTGTGGTTCTTGTTTTGATCAGTAATGTTTTGGTGCTGGCAGTCATTTGCAACTCTTCCAGATATCAGAGCCATTTCCCCTTTTGTGTGCCCCTTGACTTTTGTGGTAAGTGTTCATGACTAATGGGGCAGGCTTGCCCCTTCCAGTGTTTGATACAGCTGCTCAGAGAGACATTATAAAGTTGGCTTAGTGTACTTTCTTTATTTTCTGCCTTAATCTGTATAAAGCAGTATTTTTGATGCTGCCAAACCTGCTCTAACACCCTTTGCATGAGACTCTCAACATGATGAAGAAATTCTATTTGCAGTGTAAAAATAAAGACTACCAAATGGTAACAAGCAGAGGTTATTTGCAGAATTTATTTGCATAGAAAGGCAGTCAGCCACCATCTCTTGTGCGGTAGGCCAAATAACAGCGCCCCCAAAGATCTTGTATTAGTTAAGATTCTCCAAAAGAAACAAACTCAATAGGAGATATATATCTAGAGATCTTTGGATAAATATAAATATTTATCATAGTATTTATAAAGAGATAATCATAAGCAATTGGCTTTCTTGGTAATCAAAAGATCGTTATAAGGAATTGGCTGAGAAGTTCCAAGATCTGGAGTTGGCAAGCTAGAGACTCAGGAGAACTAATGGTGTAAGTTCTATTTTGAGGACAGAAGACTGGTGTTCCAGTCAGCAAACAGGTGCGAGAAATTCCCTTTTACACAGACGTTTTGTTCTATTCAGATCTTCAACTAATTGGATGATGAGAGTCCAAACATTAGGGAGGACAATCTGCTTTACTTAGTCTGCTGATTAAGTGTTAACTCATCCAAAACTTCTCACAGACACAATAATATTTGGTCACATGTTGGGATACCCCAAGGCTCAGTCAAGTTGACATACACAATTACTCATCACAAATGTTTATGTTTTAATCCCTGGAACCTGTGAATATGTTACCCTACAAAATATGTCATCTCACCAAAAAAGTCCCTTACAAAAGGGACTATGCAGGTATGATTAACTTAAGGATGATCTTGAGATGAGAAAATTACCCTGGATAATATTGGTGAGCCAAATATAATCATAAGGGTTCTTATAAGAGAACACCAAGAGAGTCAGAAGAGATGAGATAACAGAAGCAAAGGTCAAAAAGATGCAGCCACAAGTCAAGAAATGTAGACAGCCCAGAAAAGACAAGGATCAGATTTTCCCCCAAGAAAACCTCTAGAAGAACCAACACTCTGCCAATATCTTGACTTTAGCCCCAGAGGACTCATTTCAGACTTCTAACTACCACAACTGTAAACTTATAAATTTGTGTTGAGTTGCTTAATTTGTGGAAATTTGTTGCTGTAGCAATAGGAAACTACTACAACTTGCATTTGGCACAAACTCAAAGGCAGGCAGGAAAGTCGGAAATATTAAAGAACAAAACGGAGGGCTTTATACTTTGGTTGAAAACTGTTGGCATGGGGAAGATGGAAATAGGATGACTCAAAGTGAGGCATCATCTGTGACTGGTTAGGTAGCTATCTATTGGTTAGGTGCCCTGACTGATCCTGAGTTGGAAACAGGCTGGCAGTCATTGACCAAGTCCTGATTATTCTGAACCAAGTGTTTCAGAGGTTGTGTTTGGCTCTCTGAACTGGGTCCTGCAGAAATTGTTGGTCAAATCTCTATTGCCATGTTTCATTGTGAATACAGGATTCCTCTGGAACCTCAAGCAATACCTGGAGTGTGTTGTACACTACAATGCAATCTTTCTTTTTTTTTTTTTTTTTTTTTTTTTTTTAAGATTTCATTCATTTATTTGACAGTGATCACAAGTAGGCAGAGAGGCAGGCAGAGAGAGGAGGAGGAAGCAGGCTCCCCGCAGAGCAGAGAGCCCGATTCGGGGCTTGATCCCAGGACTCTGGGATCATGACCTGAGCTGAAGGCAGAGGCCTTGACCCGCTGAGCCATCCAGGTGCCCCTAATACGATCTTTCTGATGAGAAGTGTGTACATACTGCTTTTGTGATAAAGGCAAGTTCTTTCTCAGCTGCATTTCCTATCTTCTCTGCTTTCTCTAGATTTCATTTTCACATGTTTGACAATGATATCTTAAGTGTGATTAAATCTGTATTCATCTTTCTCCAGGTTGACTAAGTTTCTTGGATAAGGATTTAAAAATTTTGGAAAACTTTAGCTACTGTGTGGTCAAACAGCCTGGTTCTCTCTCACTTCTCCTTCTGGAACTTCAAATACACCTATGTTAGATCCTCTGGTGTCACCTTTAGCCCCTAGTGTTCTGTTTATCCCCTTATTCATTTGCTTTTATTCATTGTTTTTATGAATTTTTAATGAATTTTTTCATTAGAAAAAATAAACCAATTAACATAGGGAAAAGTGTTCAACTCATTAAACATCACAGACATAAAACCTGAAAGCAAAATTGGATGTCTCTGTATACCACCAGAATGGTTATAATTTAAAATGACAGAAAATACCAACTGTTAGTTCTGATATATAACAAGTAAAATATCTTGCTTCTATATAATGGGGGTTTTTTTGCTCCTATATAATGTTAAGACTTCTCTCTGAGATCTAGACTCCACTCTCTCCCATTATTCTAGCAGTTGCCACTATTACATCATGATCATTTTTTTTTCTCTTCCTACTGAATTATACTAATCAGACTGCAAACCAAAAATAAAATTCTTCTCTTAACCCTAATATCCATCTTTGGTAACTGCCTCTCTTCTACACTTGTATTCACAAATCATTTGGTCACTTCATTCAGAATCATGGCTTAAATTTTATCTATAGAGTGATGGCTCACAAACATATATTTTTAATTCTGGTCTATCTCCTAAACTCCAAATTCATACATCTATCTTTATTTCCACCGAATGTCTATAGACAATTTAAACTCCTTCTATCCCTACCACCCTGAAAGGAAAGAAAACAAAAACAAAAACAAAAACTGCTTCTGTTAGTAAATGACCACTTCTTCCATCCAAATGCTTAGTTCAGACACCTTGAATTCATCCCTAACTCTTCTCTCATACCTTAGGAACAAATCCCCCCAAAATGCAAGTTTTACCTTGAAAGTACATCTAAAATAAGATCACTCCGTATCATCTCATCCCAAGCCACAACAACTCACCATGTTTACATCTTGCACTCTAACAGCCTGTTTCAACACAGCAAAGCAGAATGATCTTTGTAAAACTTAAGTAAAATTCTGCCACTCTTCTTTCCAAACTCCCCAATGACTTCACTTTGCTTTCAGAATAAAAGCCAAAGTTCTTATAATTTCTTATAAATCTCAAATGATTGAGTCCTCATCTTCTTAGCTTCATGTCTTCTTAGCTTCAATTTCATTCTTAACTTCCTGGCAACCAAGTCCATAATATAATTAAATATAAAACTTTATATTCTCTGTGATTATTAAAAATTTCACGATATAAACCAAAACCTCAGAAAATATATTATTCTGAAGGAATAGCAGATAAGAAAAACCAGAAAACATTGTTCTAGTAAAAAATAGTGAGGAATTTTGATTATGAAATAAGGGTGAAATAAGGATGTCACTGGTTGATATTGATCTTGATGGCAAAGATCAAAACATTACAAAATTATTAGCCCTTCATTAGTTACTATACAGCCAATCTCAGTGATGTAACCTTAAATCTGGTCTGAGACTGAAGTCTTAACATTTTTAAATGAACAGGGAAATATCTTTTTTGCAATATTCTCCAGTCCTTGATCATATGTTATTTTATATGGATTCTAAATAATATCACAAAAAATCAATATTATCTTTTTACCAATATTTGTGAGCAGAATCTCTAAATTGTTTATTGGAATGATTTTGCCATTAAAATAAGAGCATTTTAGTAATGGTATTTAATTATTTCCCCTTAAATCAACTTGTGTAAAATGCTAGCCATTTCTCAATGTACTTTATATGGGATGTTAGCAATAGACTATTGATCACATAAATTAAAAAGTGTATATGAAATAATATATACATATATATGTCTATTCCCAGTTCTTGACACAGAGCACCTAAAATCCTTGTAAATGCCTGAGTGTTAGGGTTTACAGGAACATGTTTTGTTCTAATAACTGATCTCTGAATTTGGTTCCCGACAAAAGAGCTTCTAAGACTACTGGAATCTCCAGAGAGTCTTTTGTGTATGCTAAAGAGATGACTGATGACTTGGGGGCCCATGTAGTTTTGGGATGGAGGCCAGTCACCAGAAAGACCAAACCATAATTAGAAGCTTAAAACTATCAGCTCCATACCTTATCCTCCAAGAAGGGAAGAAAGACTGGGGATTGAGTTAGTAATCAGTCATGTGTCTGTAATAAAGACTCCACCAAAAAAAACTATGGGTTTTGGAGAACTTCCAGGTTCACCTTGTTAGAAGGTGGTGCTCTCTAACTGCACAGGGACAGAAGCCCCTGTGCTCAGCACCCTCCTGGACCTTGCCCTATGTACATTGTCATCCAGCTGTTCATCTGTATTTTTTATTGTACCCTTTATTATAAAACAGTAAACATTAGTATTTATCTCGTATCTGTGAGCCATTATAGCAAATTACAAGACTGCCCCTTCATCTCAGATGTCATCCATAAGTAGTGGATCTCCATGTCACCAACACCTCTCTCTCACTTGGCTACAAATCAGGGGTTCTACAATTACCTTCTCAAGTTTGATAATTTGCTATAATGGAGGTTCTCAGAGAAACTGTTTCCTTGCATTTTCTATCTCCTAGAGGCCATTTGTTTTCCTCCACATTCAAGACAGCAATTCAGGCCAAGTTCTCTTCAAGTTGCTATCTTTCTGGTTCTCTCTTCCTATTCCCTTTTTCATTTTTAATGTGATATATAGACACCCTCACCCACCCAGGTAATGCAGGATAATAAAACTATCCTAAAATCAGCTGATTTGCAAACTTAGTTCCATCTGTAGCCTTATTTTCCTTTAACTATGTAACATAGCGTATACATAGGTTTCAGTGATTAGGACATAGACCTATATAGGGAACTATTATTCTATGCCTATGACAGTACTTAATCTTCAATTTCATTCTTAACTTCCTGGCAACCAAGTCCATAAGGGAAAAAAATTTAAAAGGAAGGGGACAGCAAGACAAATCCTATATTCAAAAATGATAAATATGCCTAGTTCTCAAAGAGAAAAAAGTTCTTCCCTAACTTATTTGTTGAAAAATATTTATCAGAAGCTCTTTAACACGGGAGAGTGAGAGTTATAGTGAACTATGGCATCACAGCACTGTTTTTTTCTATAAGTGGAAAATTATATTTCATAAGGTTCTTTTTGGGAGGGGAAATGACGCTTGCAAAAGCATATCATTAAGCACTATTTAGAGATTTCTTTTTCTCATTTAAAAAAAAATTTCATGCTGAGAACTTGCCTCATTCAGGAAATACTTGTTGAATTGCTTAGAGCACTAGTGACAGGCATCTTGAAACAATCAGTGGAAAATAACATTAATAAAAATCCTTCAGCCACAGAAAATTTAAGCAAATGCAATGACTCTTGATCTTTCTTTTCTTATATTCTGAAAAAGTGGCCAGCCCAATAGGATTTAAAAACAGCAGTTCACATCCTGCTTCATCAGAGAACAGAATTCACAAAATAAAAACAGATGCAAATCGTATGTCCAAATATTACTGTAATACAGAGTTCATGAAATGATCTATTTTTTTTGAAATGATCTATTTTTACTCTATGAAGGATCTACAGATACTATACAAAATACAATTTTCTTAAAATCATATTTTCTTTCTTTAATGTATGCTACTTTTAGTTACTGTTGGGCTACAGAGAAAAGTGAAATATATAACAACCCATATAAAAAGTAAGATTGATGTGGAAAAGAATGATCTTCTTAAAGACCATTGTCTATAAGAAGCCTTTAGGAAATTAAAGTAACCAAGAGGCATTAGCAAAATAGTTTCTTATATGCTTGGATCAATAAAATAACATTTTTTGTAATTATAAATTACATTTTATCTTGCTATATATCTAGAAAGATATATTGGGGAAACAGAGAGGTGACTACAAGAGTGCCTTTACTTAAATGCACTTCATAGAAGTTGTGTTTTTTTTTGTTTTACAAATTAAAATTTTGTGGCAACTTTGCATTGAGCAAGGCTATCAGCACATTTTTTTTCCAATAGCATTGGCTCACTTCATGATGCTATATCAAATTTGGGTAATTCTCACAATATTTTAGACTTTTTCATTATTATTTTATTTGTTATGGTGATCAGCAATCTTTGATATTACTATTGTAATTGTTTTGAGGCCCTACAAACCACACTCATGAGAAGAGCAAACTTAACTAATAAATGTTGTGTGCTCCACTGACTAGTCATTTCTCTGTCTCCTACTCTTTGGGCCTCTCTATTCCCTGAGGCATAACAATATCAAAATTAGGCCAATTAACAACCCTACAATGGCCTCTAAGTGTTCAAATGAAAGAGTCACAGGTCTCTCCCTTTAAATCTAAACCTAGAAATGATTAAGCTTAGTGAGGAAGACATGCTGATATCAGAGATAAACCGGAAGCCAGGCCCCTGGCACTAAATGGTTAGCCAAGTTGTGAATGCAAAGGAAAAGTTCTTGAAGAAAATCAAGTAAACACACAAATGATGAGACAATGAAACAGACTAACTGCTGATATGGAGAAAGTTTTAGCGGTCTGGATAGAAGACCAATCAGTACAGCATTCTCTTAAGACAAAGCATATCCCAGAGCGAGGCCCTAATTCTCAATTCTGTGAGGGCTGAGTGGGGTGAGGAAGATGCAGAAGAAAATTTGGAAGGTCACAGGTTATTCCATAACATAAAGTGCAAAATGAAGCAGCAAGGGCTAAGGTAAAAGCTGCAGCAAATTATCTCGAAGAACTAGTTAAGATAATACATGAAGGTACCTACACTGAACAACAGATTTTCCATGTAAATGAAATAGATTTCTATCAGAAGAATATGATTTCTAGAACTTTCATAGCTAGAGAGAAGTCAATACCTGGCTTCAAATCTTCAAAGAACAGGCTAGATGTTTTGTTGGTGACTAATGCAGCAGGTGACTTTAAGCTGAAGCCAATGTTCATGTATCATTCCAAAACTCCTATGGCCCCTAAGAATTATGTTAAACCTACTCTTTCTGTTATCTATTAATGGAAAAACAAAGCCTGGATGACAGCACATCTGCCAAAAACCTAGTTTACTGATATTTTAATCCCACTGTTGAGATCTAGTGCTTAAGGGATAAAAGAGTCTTTTCAAAAGATTAGTGCTCATTGACAATGCACCTGGTCACCTAAGGGTTCTGACTGAACTGTACAATGATATAAATATTCTTTTCATGCCTGCTAGCTAACACAACATCCATTCCGCAGCCCATAGGTCAAGGAGTCATTTTGACTCCCAGGTCTTATTATTTAAGAAACACATTTCATAGGGTTTTAGCTACCATATGTACATAGAGATCCTCTGATGGATCTGGGCAAAGTTGATTGAAAGCCTCTGGAGAGGATTCACCATTCTAGATGTCATTGAGGACATCTGAGATTCAGAAGAGGTCAAAATTTCACATTTATGGGAATTTGGAAGAAGTTGCTTCCAATATTCATCGATGACTTTAAGGGCTTTAAGATTTCAGTGGAAGAAGTAACTGCAGATGTGGTGGGAATGGTAAGAGAACTAGAAGTCGAGCCTTAAGAGAACAATGAATTGCTGCAATGTCATGACAAAACTTGAACAGATGAGGAGTTGCTTCTCAGCAAAGAAAGTGGTTTCTTGAGATGGAATCTATTTCTGATGAAGACACTATGAAAATTTTTGAAATGACAAAGGCTTAGACTACTACTTAAAATGATTTGACAAAGCAGTAGCATGGTTTGAGAGGAATGACTTCTGTTTTGAAAGAATGCTATCAAACAGCATCACATGCAACAGAGAAACCATTTAGGAAGGGAAGAGTCACAGTTGATGCAGCAGACTTCATGTTTTGTCCTATTTTAAGAAATTGACACAGCTCTCCCAGCCTTTAGCAATCATTTCCCTGAAACATCAGATGATGGTTAGCATACATATTGGTACCTATATAGTAGAAACATAACTTTCATATTCACTGAGAAACCAAACTAAAAAATTCATTTGACTCACTGTATTGCAATATTTGTCTTATTGCAGTCTTCTGGAGCCAAACACACAATCCCTCCAAGGTTTACCTATACCAACAATCACAATTTACTAGAGTAGAAACCTCCAAAGGAACCAGGGCCAGGTACTTTTACCCAGTACATAATTTCTAACAAGACAAGATTACAAGGCACACTAAAAGGTAAAAATGCAGTATCAAGGGACAGAGCAATCATCAGAACCAGCATCAAATCTAGCAAGGATTTTGGAATCATCAAACTGGGAATTTAAAGTAACTATGATTAATATGCTAAGGTCTAATGCATAAATTAGACCGCATTCAAGAATAAATGGACAATGTATAAGAAAAATCTTGAAAGAAGGCAGAGGACAAATATATCTTCCTTATAGAAGAACAAAGATAATTACATCTGACTTCCTTTTCAGTAAGGAGGGCACGTATTACATGGAACACTGGGTGTTATACATAAACAATGAATCCTGGAACATTACATCAAAAACAAATGATGAACTGTATGGTGACTAACATAACAAAATAAAAAATAATAGTAATAAAAGAAATTATGCAAGAAAGAATAGAGTGAAACACTTTTTTTTCTAATTTTATTTCTTCAGTGTTCCAAGATTCATTGTTTATGTACCACACCCAATGCTCCATGCAATACATGCCCTCCTTAATACCCATCACCATGTTCACCCAACCCCCACCTACCTCCCCTCCAAAACCCTCAGTTTGTTTCACAGACTCCAAAGTCTCTCATTGTTCATCTCCCCCTCCGATTTCCCCAACTCACTTCTCCTCTTTACACCTTTCTAATTGGTGTACGGTGGTATCTCAATGTTTTTTTTTTTTTAATTTCTTTTAAGCATAACAGAAGTCATTGTTTATGCACCACATCCAGTGCTCTATGCCACATGTGCCCTCCATAATACCCACCAACTGGCTCCCCCAACA
>PISX010031291.1:0-17594 GCA_004024625.1 Mellivora capensis
ATATATATATATATATATATATATATAAAATTTTTACACAGAAAATTTGTCCATTTCTTCCTCTTTTATAGCTGCCATCCTGATCTTAGCTACCATCATTCTTCATTTGGATTACTGCAGTATCTACCTAATTGATCTCAATTAGACCTCAATGCCTGCTCCTTCTACACTCTATTTTCAACACATTATTCCAAGTGATGCTGTAAAATTGTTAAAGCACATCATTTTATGACTCTATCAAATATCTTTACTCTATTTCTCATATCAAGAGCAGTAAAAGTCAAAGTCCCAACAGAGGCTTAGCTGAAGTCAAGTGGTTTAGCCTTTTTACTCCTCACCTCGTTCCCACTATTCTGATCTTCTCCTCAGCCTCAGTGGCATCCCCCTTCTTGCTGCTCTTTGCGCATGACAAGCAATGCCCCCACTTGAGGGTTTTTACACTTGCTTTTTTTAAAAAAAATCATTTTATCCACATATCTTAATCTTCTACTGCTTTTATAACTGAATTTGTGAAAAGAAACTCTGACCAAATAATGTAAATAGCAACCCTATATCAACTCACTCCTTCTAAAGAATTATTGCCTTTGCTCTGCTTTAATTTTCTGCCATATAGATACACAAACACAATTTATTTCCCTTCTGTTTATCTTACTAGCCACAGCATGTAAGTCTCATGGTGTCTAGATCTATTTTTTTCTTCCACTGCTATATCTTCATCACCTAGGAAAACGTCTGGCACAATTTGAGGGTAAACTAAATACCCGTTAAATAATTTAGGAACAACATCTAGGGCATTATAGATTCTTAAACAGAGACTAGGACTGAAAGAACAGAAGAATGGGATGGAAATCTATACCTTTGATTTAACTGTCCACCTCATAAAAATGAACACACCTCTTTTCTTAAGATATGCATGTGAAGGTTTAACTGGTCTCTATCACTAAGTTAGTCAATGAACCATTTCACAACGGCAAGAGATCAGTTAGAATCATCATCAAAAAAACTTGTATAAAGGATCTATTTAGGGATAAACCACACAATGTATCTATATCCTTTGCAACCTGACATAGAACAATACTAGGATGGTCAATGCCCATTATGTAAAAGTGAAAAGATAACTTCTCCCAAACTACCAAGAAATATGTTTCTTATTATTCTCCTCTGACAAAAATTATATAACTTCTTAAAATCAGAGAATGATATTATAAAACATTCCCTTGGAGTTAACTTAGTTATTAAACTCAGGAACCTGGTTTCTGCTCTAGATTTCTGGTTCAATTATTAATTCCTATTCAACATGATTTTCTAAACCTTCTATCCCTATTTTAACATTTCTTCATTTTGGTGTTGTTTTTCAAACTTCAAATCTGTTGCTAATATGGCCTTTTATAATAATCCTCTTTTTAAGAATGCGGACCATCATATTTCTGCCCATAGCAGAAAAGTATCGTATTAAATAATATTGATCCCTCCTTTATTAGGAAATCATGCCAAAAGATGGAGTAATAGCTTATCTTGATGGACAGAGTCAAACATCCTCTGACCTACATTTTACTAGGGTTTGGAGTTTGATATTCTCTCCATAAGTGGCCTACACCTAACTACAGGTCATGGCACAGACTGTTTCAACAAAGAGGTGAATGGACACATTCTCTCTCTGTTCTGGCTCCCCTGACTGCTAGGGAATAATAGGTTACATGAGGCCTTTGGTGTTAGGCATGGTTGACAATTAATCATCACAGATTTTTGGTTGCTGATCCAAGCCTCATTCTCCAAGCCAGCATTCAAAACAAGCCCTATACTTTGGTTTACTGAACCAAAGAAAATAGAGAAAGTGGATGAGAGAAAAAAAATCAAATAAATATTTAAAAGGGACAAGAGCAGACAAGTACAATGAGTGAAAATACATCCACAGACACATGACACTGTGCAATTTTACACTTTGGGGGATAAAGATTCTGCAAACTTCTGAGAGGAGGAAAACGATGGCCCACATACAAAATGTAAGGAATGATGATGGCTTTAAAGTTCTCAATACAATACAGCAAGCAAACACGATGCAAAAATACCTTGAAAACATTTTTACATAAAATATCCAACTAAATTCTTCACTTAGCTTAACATCAATTATGATTAAAGACAATAAGATATTTTCAGATATTTTCAGAAGATATTTTCAGAAATGTAAATGTCAAAATTATCTCCCATTATCTTTTCTTGGAAGTTATTTGATATGCATCAACTAAAACAAAGGAATAAACCAGACAGACAAAAACCTACATAAGACATGACTTCATTTCAGGAAAAAAAGAAACTGAGGAGTACATGAGATGTTGGTGATGGGAAAAATGATTAATGACAAGTGCATACCAGACTTATAGGTGGAGTACTTTGATCTAGAGAAAGTCAGAAGCTTCTGGGAGTTCTTTAGGAATTTTTGAGTTCTTCAAGAATTTTCAAGTCTTCAAGAAAATTAAATCAACAAATTCTTGATTTATTGGAATTTTGAGAGGGTATTTAAACAACTGAAATAAAGTTGGGAATTGAATTAGTGCTATTTTTATAGAAAAATCTGCTAAAAGTTAAAAATGAGAAAGAAATCCAGAGAAACAATGATGCAAAAAATGAAAAGCAACTAATATATATGCATATATTATTTGTATAGATATATAAGGCAGAAAAGTATTTATGAAATTAACATAATATTTACAGACACTATTGGTAGCACCAAAATGATGATAAGGCTTTACTGGGAATGGGTGGGATGGTAGGGGAGATTGGGAGCAATACTTAGTCTTTTTTGTAATATTTCTTATAGAATTTTTAACTCATTAAATTATGTTCATGTAGCTAAAATGCACATTCTTCCTGTTTGCCTGGGACTGTCCATGCATGTCTGTAGTCTTGGTATAATCATTAATAGCACACCATTCATTCTCAAACGATTCCTAGTCTGAATGATAAATTATAGTGTCACCATGATTTAGAGCAAAAGGGCTTATTTCTTTCTCATGTTAAATGTAAGGGTTACTGATGGTTGTATTACTACTCCTTGTTTTTTCTTTATTCTAAGATCTAGGCTGAAGGAACAGCTTCCAATAGGATATACTTTTCCTATAACAAGGGGAAAGAGCAAGAGGGCAACAAGTGAACATCATGGCTCTCAAAGCTTCTGCTGGAGAAGGGCACACTGTCACTTTTGCTCATATTTATTGGCTAAGGCAAGTCACATGTCTAAATCAGCTGTTGGGGCTGGGTGACAAAGAAGGTACTGCTTGTTATAAGGTAATAAATGGCGATGTATAATCTCCCTACAAGAAAAGGAGGTGTAAGGGTGCGGGGCAACAATAAATGTGTCACAATACACATCAGTAATTTAAGAAACAAAACAGAGGATCATAGGGGAAGGACAGGAAAATAAGATGAAACCAGAGAGGGAGACAAACCATAAAAGACTCTTAATTATAGGAAACAAACTGAGGGCTGCTGGAGAGGAGGGGAGTGGGGGATAGGGTAGCTGGGTGATGGACATTAAGGAGGGCATGTGATGTGATGAGCACTGGGTGTTATATAACGCTGATGAATCACAGATCTGTACCCCTGAAACCAATAATACATTATATGTTAATTAACTGAATTAAAATAAAAATTTAAAAAATCTGTCACAGTACACATTAAAAGTAAAACTTGAAAAAATACAATATTAGTAGATAACGTATGAGTAATAGCTAAATAACTGTTGTGAGAATTTGGATGTCAAATAAAAATAGATAACTTATATTTTCCTTTTACTTTACCCTAGACTTAACATATGATTTCACATCTGATACACCCAGCATAAAATGGACATTTCTTAATGTATATTTTACATGTGATGACACTGACATTAAAAGGTTAAATAACTTGACCAACTTAGTAATTTGATACAAATAATAAAGCAATCTTGTTAGATACTTTGTTGTTTTGATCTTTATAGATCTCTAGCTACTTCCTTCTACCATGTCACATGTATCTATGTGGAAGAAAAGAGGTATAGAACCATCAACTGCTTTGGGACCTTAGTAAATTGGAACTGGTTTAAAATGAGGTTGTATTTCTTTTCACGGGACATGGGGTTGTACATTATAAATGCTATAATAAATATTGATTCTTTGATTTTTTTATTTTGAAAAAAAAAAGAAATCTGGTCTTACTGCAAAGTTGTATTACGTGGGAAGTTAATTAATACATAATGAGAAGTATAATAAGACTATATGATTGCTGCTAAATATATAGACTTAAAATATCTGTTTGAGACTTAATAATAAAAGCATGTGAGTATAACTGTTGACTAAAATCAATCTTCTATAGCGATAAAATGTGCTGTTTGTATAACAAATACATGTGGGTATACAAAAGGTAATGACAATCACTTTTATAGATTTTCATCTTCAAACCAAATTTCTGCCCTTACTTATTCACTTAAGCATTTATTCATTTAACAGTGTTATTAAAATCACCTGTGCCACTGAGGAAAATGTTCTGTGCTTTAAGAGCTCAAAATAATGTGGCAGAGGCAGAAATATATACAAGTAATTGTTAAAGAGTGAGACACATGCTAATCTAAGTATGTGTAAAAGGCTAAACTAACACTCACGGTGTGCCTGCAGGTTTGGGACATTTGGGTCAGAGAGCTAGAGAACACTGAGAAACTCCCAGCTTGCTCTAGAGAGAAAGAGACACGAAGAGGAGTGGAGAGCAGAGGTTAGAGAACATTTCTTCATAGTAGAAGAAGGAGTAAAACCCAAGCAAGCCCACAGATCCTCTTCGCGGTTTTCTTTGAGATGAACCTTACCAACATCAAACTGCGAACCAAAGACTCTCACATCTCATTATTGGTTCTGCTTTATTCTTTACTTCCAAAGGCTGGTTATAAAAGTCCATGCTTAAGGAATCTCTAACTAGAAGCACCAGGGAAGATAGGCGTGCTAGTTTCAATGCATGACGAAAAGACAACACTGAAGACTCGGAATGCCTTGCACAAGAAATGAAAAACACATAGTAGGAGTAGAAGCAGCTGAAGTAGGAAGGCCTAAAACTCTGGTACGGGTAAAGGCACTGGAAAGGCAGATAAGGTCAATCACGATAGGGCTTCCCTGTGAAAGGGTAAAGTTTCCATTTAAGTCTGGGAAGCTTTTGATAGTGGAGAAGCCCAGAATAACCAAGAAACACATCTGCTACATAAGATCAATGCCATTTTTAAAGCACCAGGATAAATTGGACTGTCAAATCTCCTGCTGTGATTCTAACATTCCCACTGCTCAGCTCTTCCCTAGTGAAGCTTTAATGGTTTTACAGAAGCTTTTATTTGTCTGGTAGTATCTAAAGAAGGCTCTCTGTTTTTAGCTGCCACATCAAACAACCGGAATAACTTGGTTATTGCTTTATCTCAGACTTATATTCATTGATGTACTAAAGATTTTTCTATTTCTGGGAATATTAAATTGTGAAGTCCTTGATTTTTCTTAATAATTTTTAAATGATATGATGTCATCCAAAACTAAATAGCAGAGACGCTTGGATGGCTCAGTTGGTTAAGCAGTTGCCTTCAGCTCAGGTCATGATCCCAGGGTCCCAAGATCAAAGGATCTAGGCATCAAGGGTCCCAGGGATCAAGCCCAGAGTCAGGCTCCCTGCTCGGTGGTGAGTCAGCTTGTCCTTCTACCTCTGTCCCTTCCCCTGTTCATGTTCTCTCTCACTCACTCTCTCTCTTTCAAATAAATAAAATCTTCAAAACAAAACAAAACTAAAATGGCTTTTGTTACCAGTTCAAACTGCATTTTACTAGATCTGAATAAATAAGCACGTTTGAGCATTTATATATATAGATATATGAACATACATGTATATATTTCATGTCATTTGTGTTAGCTTTGTGAAGGTGATTATTTTGTAGCCAAAACCAAAACCAAACAAAAAAAAAAAAAAGGAAAGTATCAGAGAACCCAGCTAAAGAAGAACATTTATATAATTAAAGAAATGTTCTAGTTTGTAATTTTTGCAACTAATGTATTATAAAAAAGAAACCTGGGGGCACCTTGGTGGCTCAGTCAGTGAAGTGTCCAACTCATGAATTTGGCTCAGGTCATGATCTCAGGGTTGAGAGATTGAGTCCCAAGTTAGGCTCTGTGCTCAGCATGGAGTCTGCTTGAGGTTTCTCTCTCTATCTGCCCCTGCCCCCAACTCCCTCTCTCTCAAAAAAATAAATCTCCTTTTTTTAAAGATTTATTTGAGACAGAGAGAGAGAGAGAGAGAGAGAGAAGAGAGCACGCACCAGAAGGGGGATGAGCGAGGGGAGAGGGAGAAGCAGACTTCCTGCTGAGCAGGGAGCCCAATGTAGGACTCCATCCCAGGACCCCAGCATCATGACCTGAGCTGAAGGCAGCTGCTAAACCGACTGAGCCACTCATGTGCCCCTAAATCTTTTTTTTAAAGTGAAATCTGTTTGAGTCCTTGATCGAATATGCACTGAATTTTTTTCTTCCCTGAATTATTATCTTCCATTTTTATTATTGATATGTACTCTAAACACATTGATTTTCACGGTTCTGCCAAATGACTTAATAAAAAAGTAATCAAAGCATTGTTTCATGAGGATTAAATAATTACGCAGTAATTCATGAAGTCAGCTAATTATTATAGATTTGGTTCAAGGTATTCATTTATTTTTATCAATGTTAGTATCAGGTCTAAGAAACAAGGTACGGCATATTTGAAAAGCAAACAAATACTTATTTTCTACACTTTTTGTAAACTAAAACAAAAATTCTATCATGCTATAATAAGTTGTGTTTCAAGTTTTGTTTATTATTGACAACTAAAATGGCTTGATTGAACTTTAACATAAATTTTAGTTTTATTTAATAAATAATTACATGGAAAAACTTAAATTTTATTAAAAAACAGGTCAGATATGATATACCAAAGTTTGATAGATGAATCTAAGGTATACACCGACATATACCTTTCATTCATATATATACATATGCTATAACCACAGGCCAGAATTCAGTGTAGAATTCTCTATTTAAGTAAGATATTGTTATTATAAATGTCTAGATGTTTATTTCCTTCAAAGGAACTTGATGGCTCGAAATAGAATCAAGCTGAAGGCATACTACTTATTCACAGCTTCTTGGATTAGTCTGGTTAAATACCATAGAAGGGTATGACTGGTGTGTGAAAATGACATATTTTAATATATACAGTAAAAAATCAGTATATTTTAGAGGCAATAAATTTATACATTTAATTAGATTAATTCAAGCTATGTGTATGCATGTTTTTTCTTAAACATTTAAAATATAAAATACATAATTTAAAATTTTATCAAAATACTTCAAATGCTTAATATAGCTCTTCAAATGAATATTAATAAGATAATTCAAACTGAAAATATTTCAGCTACATTACTGTATAACTTCATACTGTATAGATTTTATCTTGAACATTACTTTTTGGTAATTATCTAAAATTTAAAATAATACACATTAAAATATGAAATTTGGAAAATTAAGTGAATAGGTGATTAATTTCAAGTATCACCCAAACTTGACCCCCTGAAAAGTAATATAATTTTCACATTTAATTACCTTGATTGACCATTTTTCTCACAGAGTCAACTGAAGGTTAAATTATTTAATATTGGCAGGTTTATTTGTAAACGTGAAAAATTTTTAAAAAGTAAATATGAATTTTGAAAGTGAATCTTTTTAAACTTTTATTTTGTCTAAAGTATGCACAAAACTGCACAAATATTTTATGGTCTAAACAATAGAATCATTCTAGCATCTGCATGAGATGGAAATGCAGAACAGATGGAAAAGAGTCAGTCATTTTATAGAGCTGTGACCCTGTGACTGGGTAGCTCACATTAGTGAAAGTGGGGAACAGGGAGGTAAGAATAAGAGGATTGGAGGGAAGAGGAGGGAAAATTGAAGGCAATAAATTGAGAAGCATTTGGGACTCAGAAAACCTAGGCTCTGACCGAAGCTGTAGCTAACATGTATGTGAACTTTAGCAAGTTATTTAGTTTCACAGTGAATGTTGATTTTATCACCTGTAAAATCCAAAAATTAACACAATCTGCACATGGTTATTATGTGGATTGAATAATAGCCTACCATCATGCCAGGCATACTGCATTAAATGGTTGTTTCTTTTTCTCTTTTCCTTCTCCTTCTTCTTCCCCTTTTCCTATTCCACTTCTCCTCCTCTACCTCCTTTCCTTATTTTTCCACCTCCTTTTCCTCTGTCATTTCTCCTTTTTCCTCCTCTTCTCCATCTGTCATCATCACTACTGCAAGAATGGGAAAAGGAAAGAACAGGAGCTGCTCAAGTTCAGAGTCCCATCGGAGTGCGATGTAAGCAAGCATAAAAGTGAGATGTAAGCAAGCCACTTGGTTTCTGCCAGGATAATTCACTTGGGGATGGATTAAAAATTGATAAATTACAGCGTTTAAATATGTGGCTTAATAACACTACCTAAGTCAAAACGGGATAATGGTTAATAAGTAAAATGATCAGTACTTCCCAGAAGCCAAAAAATTAGCAAAGTACTCATAAAGAATGTGTAATTCAGAATGTATTAAAAAATACTAAAAAATGTTACTTACAAAGAAATAATCTTACGCTTTATGGGGCGTTTCATGGCATAGATGTGGTAAATGAAGACAATGAATCTGTGTTACCTACATAATTACATATTTCTTAGCAGTATTTATTATTAAACAATATCTACCTAGTTTTCTTAGTTTCATATATCTGAAATAAATCTAATAAATTTGCGTTTGTTATACTATTGAAGTTCTAATCATTTGATTAGTACCTGGGGTGTAGGCAGAATATAGATGATATATAAACATATATCTGTGACTTCTGCCAAATCCAGAAAATGCTCACATTACTAAAACATAGTACTATACTGTATATTTGGTAAATATGGTAAAAATACAGGTTATAATATTATTTACTTGATTTTGATAATTTTAATTGGCTTAACTCTGTCTCTTTTTGAAAGCTATCTAGTTCTATTCTTGAAAATGTTTTGGCTTTTATAATAAAACTATGTGTGTGTGTGCATAAACTCATTATAGAAAGTTTACAATGTAACAAAATTAATAAAATGTAAAATAAAATTCTATGTTGCAAACCAGATAGAAGAGTAAATGTTTGGTGCACAACCTATCCAAAGTACACACATGTGAATTTATATACACAGATTTAACAAATGGGATCATAGTGTCTACACTATTTTGTACTCTGAATTTACCATCACATTGTGTCATGTGGTTCTCCAATGAATTGACAAATAAGAGGAATAACATTCACATAGTATTCCCTTCCTGTTTAATTTGTAAAGATGACTCTATAAGAAGAATGACATTTAATTAGAGAGTGAGAGGGAAGGATAGATAAATTTCCCTAAAATTGGGAGAAGATTCTTCCCAAAGACCTCTCACTTTGTGGGTTAAGTCAAATTGTTCCTGAATATTTAATAGTATATTTTCAAGCATATCCATCAATCATTCATTAGCAACAGAGTACAATATTCCTATAGGTTTCCTTGCTACAATTATTAAACAAATGTTTCATATTCCACATCTTCAGCAGAGTTCTTATTTTATCCAAAAATATAATTATTTTCATGATTTTACTTTTCTTGCTTAAAAGAGAAGTATTTCTAAAAAAACTGAGAGTGCTTTTTAAATTATTAATATGAAAGTATACTTTAGAAATACAACCACAGTAATAAATCCAGACAACACGTCTCTGGGTACTAACATAGTGCTTTCCTTGTAGGTAAAGAAAATGAAAAATATTGATTCTTCAAAGCCATGTTAGTGTAGAAAAGGTCAGATATTGACCCTCTGTACTCTGAAGCTTTACATTTTTTGGTCCACAGATGGCCTATTCCTGTAAACAGTTATTTATAGGAAATAATCCATTTTTTGAATTTTCCACTTCATTTATGAACTCCTATATAAAATAAACCTGAGGTCCAGTAAACTTTAGATAATGCTATTAAAAATCAACTGTTTGACCTTAACCATATCAGCATTGGTTAAGAGTTAAGATATCAAAAAGTTGACAAAATAAAATTGGGACTGACTAAAAAGTCAAGATTTAACATGAAGTTACTGTTAAATAATACCCACAAATTCTATAATAAGATGTTTGTACTGATTTAAAAGAGTTACACTTCTTTTTTATTTTTGTAATATTGATATTTCAATGGGTTGCTTTGGTCAGTAAAGATAATAAAAATCCCCAAGCAAAGTTTCATTTCAGTTGTTGAAAAATCCTCTTCCTTGACAGGTAATGCTTCTGTGAAATTTGCTCACTCTTATTTTGTACTTTCTGAATCTTATGGTGCCTTTAACTCCTTATGCTGTGAAGTTGATTAACCATCTTGTATTATGGTTCTTTTCAAAATGACCTAGTTGGACTTTCTCCCAGGTCCACATATGATCCATATCCAAAGGGAAAATACACCTTTGTCCTACTTCCACTATTCTGCAGACCCCCTTTCTGACCATATCTCCCACCCTGCACTGCTAATTCCTTACTCCTTACAGTGGGACCTCTCCCTCAAAGTTCCTATATTTGAAGTGGGGGCTGTCATTCATTGGCACTTTTGCTTCAAAGAACTCAGAGAAAGCAAAGTATCACTTTTATTACAGATCTGTTACTTTTTCCCTTAAGAAGATGAAGTTTAGTAATGCTGGGGATCAAAACATTTCAGTGTCTGGGTCACGCTGACCAGTACAAAATCATCTCTAAATTGCTTATTCAGAAAGCTACACCCAAATATATTCAGTTTGGTTCTGAGTTTATCAGTTTAAAGGAGAAAATTCTTGGGACATGCCCCACAACAATTTCGTCAAATAAATGGAATGTCCACATCCTTCATCTCTTCCCTTTTCTGCCATTTCCTACTGGGCTCACATCACACTCAGAATATTTAAAGACTGGAAATAAAATAAAGCAAATAATACATTGAGGCTTTTAATATAAAATATTAGACAATGATAGTTTGGTTACAGTTTTATCTACAAAACCAAAGCTCTGGTTCTGAATTTCTATATATGCTACAGCATTTACTCTTCACATATTTTAGTTAACACATTATTAATTACTGCATCACAAATTACCTGGAAATATTACTTTTTAAAACAATGAATATGACCTTACAGTTTCTGTGGATCAGGGAATCAGACATAGCTGAACTGGGTTCTCTGGTGCAGGATCTCTTACGAGGCTGCAGTCGAAGGGCTGGTTGGGGCGGTAGTCATCTCAAGGCTTGAGTGAGAGAGGATCTACATCCAAGCTCACTTGCTTGTTTTTTGTTAGGATTCGGGTTCTCACTGGCTGTTGGCCAGGTTCACTTGCCCCATGAAACTTTTTATAGATTTGTGTTTTGTTAAACAACAAAAGGTGTACTGCAAGAGAAATGCCATCCTATCACTTTTTTCCATATTCTATGCATTAGAAGTGATTTCTTAGGTCTATCTTTCACACAAGGTCAGAGGACTGATTGTCCAGTTTATGAAATACAGCAGATGAAACTGACTAGAAGTCATTTTAGATAATCTTTAATAGGGTTAATCATGTATCATTTAATAGCTTCCTAACAGCAGACATATATTTTATACACCATTGCCCAATTTTTGAAGCACTACAAACTGCTTTAGGTCTAGGGGATACAAAGTTGCATAGCACCTGCCTTAAAATTCTATCTAGAATTTAGTTATTAAATGATTCCTCCACGTCAATGCAGATGAGGTTATGTGAGACACTAGACTAGAATCTGCTCTTGCTCTTTTTCTGTTTTGTTTTTTCCTTTTCTCCTCTCTTAGCTCCTAGAAGTTACCTGTATTCCTTGACTTTTGGGCCCGTTCAATCCTCAAAGCCAGCAATGACTATTTGAGTCTTCCTCACAGTGTGTCAAACCAACACTGACTCTCCCACCTCCCACTTTCATTTACAAGGACCCCGAGATTTTATTAGGCCTACCCAGATAACCTAGGATAATTGCCTCACCTCGAGGTCTGCTGGTTAACAAACTTTATTCCATCTGCAACTTTAATCCCCTCCATAACATATTCATTGGTTCCAGGAATCAGGTTATAAAGAACTTTGGGGACCATTATCCTACTTACCACATCCTGAGATGTAAGATTTAACTGAAGTAAGCTTGGACGACATTTATATATTTTCCGTACACATAGTACATTGTGCAATTCTCTTAGCAACTTCAGAGCATATCTATATTTATGTATTTGTTAAATGAATAAATCTCCAGCTCCAGTTGTTCTGACTTTGCTCTACGCAAAGTTGCTGAGTCTCCTAGGCTGACTATGAGTAGAGACACACACAACTACTTTCAATTCAGAATCCTTTTGACTTAGACTCTCCTTTGATTGCATTTTTTTCAGTTGGTGGCCACAGTTTCCAAATTGTATATTCTTTGTTCTTTATTCTCAAAGTACAATGACCACAGATGTTACATAAGAAGATAAAGAGAATGGGAGCCACAGGAGGAATGAAAGGAGTACCCCAGATAAGGTAAATCTCCATGATGGTGTAGTGAGTCACGTACACCGTTTACCTTCCTTATGACCTGATCATCAGTTACCTTTTCTCTATGGGTCCTGATGATATGATTTCTATTCTTTATTTTTTCAAGGTTCCCTATTATCTGAGGTTTTCTGAGTATTACAGCATTGCAATCTGACAACGTCTAGTAAAAAAACTCCCTATTTTTCTCCTTCCATCTCTAAGTCTATGTTATCCATTTTAGTGACTGGTTTGACACACAGTTGCTAGAAAACCGAACTCATCTCTGCTCTTTATTCTCCTTTATCTTCCAAGCCAATCCTTTTAAGTCCTATCCTTTCCACCCCTTCACCTCTATCTTCACTTCCAGAGCATACTCAGGCCTCCTCAACTCATGCAAGTTTAATCTCTGTCTCTTCTGCTTCCCATTTGTCTTTTACATATTGTCAGAAATAAATTTTCAAAATTCACATATGACTGTAATTCACATATGATCTTCCACTTCAATTTTATCAAGGACATTCCATTTATTATAAACTCCTGAGTCTGGCATTTAGGGATTTTCATAATTTTACGTGAAACTATTTTTTCAGACTTCTTTGCAATCGTTCCTCTGGATATATCCAGTATTCTAATCCCCCCGATTCATTTGCAGTTTACACAGCAAACACACTTACTTACAAGTCTTTATTCAGGGCTGCTATTAGGAATGCCCTTCCTCTCTTCTGCTTCTTAGGTTCCTATAATTACCTAGGAAAATTGTGAATTCTCCTCAGCTTCCCTTACCAGCTCCCAATCCTGCTTAAGTAAAATCAATCCCTGTCTTGCTATTTTTTCCACATCTGTTTAAAATCTCTATTGTAACAGTGGTCTTTCCTTTTTTCTACTTTCTTTTTTTCTTTGTTTTGTTTGTTTGTTTTTCCACTTTGGCCAAGAAGTATTTAGTCTGCTATTTAACTCTCTTGCATTGAGCTCCCTGATTTGAACTCAGATGGTATCCTGGATATGTACATATATAGTGTGTGTGCATAGATATCTAAAATTTCACTCAGCTTGGAAGAAAAGAGCACTGAGTAGCAGAAATAATTTCTCCATCCAGGGATGTTATACAAATGTACACAGCAAGGTCTGGACAACCTTGTAAGTTTTGGGGTTTTTCATCTCCCTGTCACTCTCCTCAGAGTAAACCCTAGGGACGTCACCTCTCTGAGACAGATGCTCCCCTGAGAGCCTGGAGACTCTTATCCTCAGGGTAATATAGCCACCCAATACAGATTTAGTAAATGTGCAGATAAATGACATTAAATGAAAAATAAAGCACCTTGGCCTCACTTCTTTTATGCTTTTCTCCCAGATGTGCACTGACCCATTACTTACATCAAACTTAGACTATAAATCTGTGCATTTACATATCTTTGGAGTTCTGTGAGTCAGACTTCACTTGAATAATTTTAAGAGGCTCTTGGGGGCAAAAGAGATGGAAAATTACATGTTCATCCAGAGACTAGATTACATCAATTATTATTACTGGGCTCTATTATCCTGCTACTAGTCTCTCCTCTGTGACCATTTTTATTACATAAATTTTCTATTACTATTATTTTTTAATTTGTAAGTACTAAGTGTGCACTATGGTGCAGTACATGACATAAAGAATTCATCACTCTTTTTCAGGGTTTTTCAATGTAAGTAATCAAGTTCAATATTTAGGCATTGGTGTTATTTTATACACACACATATATACAAATATACACACTACACACACAAATATAAATGTCAATAAATGAACTGACTGAAAACCCATTTGCTAATACAAAATGATTTGTAGCTGCCTGATAAGGACAATTTAAAAGGAAGTATATATGATAGCTCACAATTTTAAATCACAGTAATTTTTTTTCTATTTTTCAAATAGAATTCCAAAATAATTAAATAACTTCATGGCACATTCTATAGATGGCCTTTGGCACCATTACCACATATTCTCAAAGTACCCTGCATATTACACAGTCTCCTCTCATAGTTTAAAGCTAGAAAATGTCTCAGGTGGACATATCAAAGTCATTTACCAAATAGCTGAAAAGGAGGTAAACTAGTCTACATGAATTTCATGGTATCTAGATCTAGGTAGAATCAGGGTTATTAGAGGAAAAGTATTTGAATAGTTAGTTAGTAGAACAAGAAAACACACCATTTGGTGAAGTTTTTACATCTTAAGTATGCTAGTGTGGGAGCTCATGACTGGTGTATGTGCCAATGGCATGTTTTAATTTCAGGGATTAATAAATATGAAAGGACTTACTGCAGCTAGTTTAAGGGAGAAAAAGCAGGTTGTAGCAGTTGCAGGAGTAGATGGAGACAGAAAGAAGGTGCATCACCAGACTGGTGATCACAAAGCCAGATCCCTGTATTTTTCTGCTATGGTTTCCTGAGCTAAAATCCAATTGGGCTTGAGGCCTGGCTTGGTGACTACTGAGACACTGTGCTCTACTTACCTAATTCCCCTAGAAATCCGTGTCATATGCCTTCAGTACTTCGTGTATTCTGAAAATGCCTCTATTTACAACATGAAGAAGCTAAAGGCAGGAAAAATGAGAGGTGAGAGGTTGAGACAGAAGAAGAAAATAAAAAGTGGGAAAGGATGGATGGAGGGAGAGAGTGGGTGAGTGAGTAGGAAGGCTGAGATATTGGGGATTTGGGAGAGTCCATCAAAGGAATTAAGGATGTAAAGTTAAAATTGGGGGTACTGAGTTATTTTTATTACACAGATAATTTTCAATGTGTTTTTAACAAGTTTTGAAAATAACAAAAAATTACCTCCAAGGTATTTTTTTAATTGACTATTTTTTTAAATTATTTTTTTTATTTCATTTCTTTTCAGCGTAACAGAATTCATAGTTTTACACCACACCCAGTGCTCCATGCAATGCGTGCCCTCCATAATACCCACCACCTGGCTCCCCCAACCTCACACCCCTTGCCCCTTCAAAACCCTCAGGTGGTTTTTCAGAGTCCATAGTCTATCATGGTTCATCTCCCTCCCAATTTCCCTCAACTCCCTTCTCCTCTCCATCTCCCCATGTCCTCCGTGTTATTTGTTATGCTCCACAAATAAGTGAAACCATATGATAATTGACTCTCTCTGCTTATTTCACTCAGCATAATCTCTTCCAGTCCCGTCCATGTTGCTACAAAAGTTGGGTATTCATCCTTTCTGACGGAGCATAATACTCCATAGTGTATATGGACCACATCTTCCTTATCCATTCGTCCATGGAAGGGCATCTTGGTTCTTTCCACAGTTTGGCGACCGTGGCCATTGCTGCTATAAACATTGGGGTACAGATGACCCTTCTTTTCACCACATCTGTATCTTTGGGGTAAATACCCAGTAGCACAATTGCAGGGTCATAGGGAAGCTCTATTTTTAACTTCTTGAGGAACCTCCACACTGCTCTCCAGAGTGGCTGCACCAACTTGCATTCCCACCAACAGTGTAAGAGGGTTCCCCTTTCTCCACATCCTCTCCAATACACGTTGTTTCCTGTCTTGCTGATTTTGGCCATTCTAACTGGTGTGAGGTGGTATCTCAATGTGGTTTTAATTTGAATCTCCCTGATGGCTAGTGATGATGAACATTTTTTGATGAATTTTAGGCTCCTGGTAAACTTGTTCAGAAAGCACAAGGTTTTTATAAACCCCAACCCCACATGCACAACCTCCCCACTATGAACATCCATGCCACAGTGAAACATTTGTTACAGTCAATAAACCTACATTGGCACATAGTTATCTAGATTTTTACACTGTTTCTGTCTTGCCTTTTCCTGAATGTCACACAGTGAGAATTATATAGTATGGAGCCTCTTCAAATATGTACTACTGTTTTATTCAAGGAAAATATGTAAATTATATGTATTCTTCTGAAACATTTTATTATTTCAACATAATACTTATAAAATTTTATTCATGTTATCCATCCAGCATGTATACCTTCTTCATACTTTTTATCTCCTGAAGAAATTGTAATTATTAACTGTAGGTTGATCCATTCACTTTGAGGGATAGTTCACAAATATTAATGGACAAATCTTTTCCCTTGAATGTTTTAATCTACTCATAGGACAATCTTCCAATTTCTTTCTGAGGGGTACAAGACAATTGCTATCCTTATAGGAACCAAGTGGTAAGAGATAAGTAGTAGGGTCTCTCCGGTTAGTACAACAAATTTTTCCTCTTAATTTCTCTGATTTTAGTATGTTACTCGGCCTGGCCTAGTGTTCTGAGACCACCTCTTCTAGGACAAGAGTAGTTTTCCAGGACAAAAGCTTCCAGTCATCAGACATTATAGGGTGAGTTACCTGGCAGTATAAAATCAAGAATGTGTATGGAAGATTCTAGTTTCTTCAGTCATCTTTCTATTTTCATCCCCTTCCCAAGGTACTTCTTCAATCAGAACTTTCTGCTAGGGGAACTCCATGAGATGTCCATGCTATTGACACTTAGTACTCAGCCTCCTCTCTTCTTCACCCACAAATGTTATCTCCAAAATGGAGCCATCCCTACCTGCTATTTTTCTCCAGTTTTCCTCACCTATGTGGGCTCATATCTTATTACTATTGTTGATACTATGATTATTATTATTGCCATTATTGTGCTTATTATGCATTTTCTGTCAGTTAAATAAAGGCTTTGGGAGAATTTGAAATAAATATGTTACCATATTCCTCTGGTACTATTTTTAAAGGAAGATGATGAAGACATTTTACTTTTTCTACAATAATATTGGTCTGTTCTATTTTTCTGTTTGTACCAAATATTAAAATAGAGCATTTCTTAAAAATTATTTCATGAAGATCTGAAAACTTTGTCAAAATAAAGCCACTTATGTTATTTCATTTAAGTATTCATCTAACCAATATTTACTGTGTACTATTATACTCTATGCTCTGTTCTAGATACTTAGGATATGCCGGTGAACAATGCGTACACAAATC